>VICI01002817.1:0-15217 GCA_019593645.1 Akabosia matsudoensis
TTGTAGAACGAGATAGTTTCATTTCTAGAGATGGAGTAACGTAAGGTTGTCTGGAAAATATAGAAGAAAACTACGTGGATTGTAGAACGAGATAGTTTCATTTCTAGAGATGGAGTAAAGGAAGGTGGCCCAGACATTAAAGAAGAAACTACGTCGATTGTTGTACAGGAGAGTTTTATTTCTAGTGATGTGGTCAAAGAGAAGGGTTCGCCATTACAGAATTCAACTTCGTGGATTCTAGAACAAGATAGTTTTATGTCTAGAGAAAGAGTAAGTGAAGGTTGTTCGGACGTTAAAGTAGAAAACGAAGCGGATTCTAGAACGAGAGAGTTTTATTTCTAGAGATGGAGCAAAGATGGGACGATCGAGCATTATAGAAGAAAACTACGTGGCTTCTAGAACGGGAGAGTTTTATCTCTAGAGGTGGAATAAAAGAAGATTGGTCGGAGTGTATAGAAGAAAACTGTGCAGATTCTAAAGTTCGAGAGTTTAAGTTCTAGAAATGGAATAAAAATGGTAGGTGTAACATTGTAGAATCTGACCAAGTTGATGCTAGAATGGGATATGTGTATTTCTAGGCATGAAATGAAAGTAGAAGGATCGGAATGTATAGAAGAAAACTGTGTACATTCTAGAACGAGAGAGTAGTATTTCTAGAGATGGAATGAGGGAAAGTGGGTACATTATTTTAGACATAGATCCGAGAAGTACTCTCTATAATGCTAGAAGTACAAATGTCTTATTCAACTTGCCAGTCAAGGATTTTATTTGGTAACAGTACTAATGCTAATATTGCGCGCTGTCCCATTTAGTTACCAACATTTGAATTTCCTCAGTAAAATATGCAGAGTTACGAGTCCAACTGGGTTCGATAAGAATCATATTTAGAATATCACCACAAAGTTACGATTCTTCTCTGGAAAGCTCTGCGTGACACGGCTTGAAATCGGATGCACACTTCAGTTGTGATTGTGATTCCTGGATATCAACTACTGTGAAAAATAGTGCCTTGTATCTGTGTTAGTGCATTACTATATCCTTTTCAGCTACCATTTGTTAAAAGCCTACGTTCCATTCCATCGAGACATGGCTGGAGGAAGTGGAGACATGTCGGAGGTGTGCCCAGTTGACAAAGTGTTGTCGACTCCAGAAGTAAGCGTAAACACGACTTTCGTACGTTATTTCTACGATCTTTAATTTAGATCGACCTGCACTGTGTCATTTATTTATTCTATATTTGTAGCTGATGAACATTATCCTTGGAAAGGTTGACTTTAATGATGTAAAAAATTTCCGAGCTGCCAGTCGTAACTGTCGTGAGAAGGCAATGTATCAAGTCGCAGAGCGTGGGATTATTGAATTGGATTTGAGAACAGGAGAGCGTCGAGATCAGACTATGATTCAGAGGATCAATGCAATTCGTGCTGACGAATTTCGACATTTTCGGGTCTTTAACAACATGCCGAAAAACTTCGAGACTAACTGCAAAAATACGATCAGCACTTTACATCTAAAAGACGTTTGCTTTCCCAAAGTGGAAGATTTTCGACGCGTTATCTTTCAATCGTTCCCTGGACTCAAAGAACTGGGTCTCAAGGATGTTTTGCTGTCAAAAAACGCAAGAAATGAACCATTAGATTTAACTACTAAGAAACTTGAAAGTGCTCCGAAGGTAGAGAGGCTGATAATTGAACAAGTCAAATGGGAACTGGACAAAAGACGGGGATATGACATCTTTTTCGACTTTACTTTGGACGAGCTTGTAAGAAATTACTCTGAATCACTGAAAGTAAGTATCTACACATAGTACATTTTCATTCATCATTATAAATGAATGGTTGAAGAATATTTACTTGTTTTTTATTGTAGTGTATTGACTGCCTTACTGTAAAGGCTATTTGTCGGGCTCCAAGGCAAGATATGTTCCGTTCCCTCTCAAAGTATGAAGTTCGTCTGACAAGTTTTGCATGGAACTTTAGAATGTTAGAGGAGGTTGACTCTTGCAAAGATTATGTTACGCGGTTTGGAGGAGATTTAGTCGGCGTAAAAATTCATACGCTCTTTGGCAATTTGTTCAACGAGATTTTCGAAAATGCTCCTGTTCAACAAATAGAGTCCCTCATGGTTACCATGCAGTATTGGACTAGCTGGGAAGGTGCTGATTTCAGCAGGCTGCGATCCATCCATCTGACGTCGCTGGAGCTTGATTCATTTAGTTTTCTCTCGAGGATGCCTAATATTCAGGAAGTACAGTTGGAGACATTAGTGGAAGAACCAGAATACCGTCATATTCAAGCTCCTACTGTTAAAACTATGAAGCTGTACGTGTATGACGAACGTACTACGTTCTTACATCTCGTTCCAAGTGTTTTCCCTAATGTCGTGACCTTGGATATCAGCCAAACTAAGGACTCAGATGGATTAAGCGCGGGAATCTACGATACTTTGTGGCAAGGATGGCCTGGATTGCTTCACCTCAAACTAGCCGTTAATATCGATGAAAATTTAAGAAAATGGAGAGGTTTACAGCGAAGAAACCGCCAAGAAGACTCAGATATGCCGTTCCTTCGCTCTCTATTAAGACTTCCCGGTAAGTGAAATTTCGGGTTATGTTCAATGATTATGTGGCGTAACTGTACTATTTAGCTTTTGCAAATCATGTGGGCTTTTGCAATAGATCTTCGCAGCTTTGATTGCCAGAAAGTGGACTCGGATCAAGTATGGTTTGGAAATGAGTCAGCTCATGAAGTCTTTCTTGCCATGCCAAATTTGAGGACTCTGCAAATTGGATCTTGCTCGGTATGTGGTAATTTTGTTTACTTGCCTGAATTTCGCTTAATTTGGAGGATGCCGTGAACCAGTAAATAATACTCTATGATGTGATTGCAGATGACTGAATCAGTTATTGAAGAATTGAGGGCGAAGTTAATTGTTTTCACTTATCTAAGAACTCGCTAACGGACGCTCCTTTACGACTTCATTTACCCCGAAAAATGTACCTTTGTTATGTGCGTGTATGTTTGAGTGTTGATTTGTAGTCAATGAGCCAACGAATGAATTTTTGTAATAAAAAGGAGTATCAGACAATTAATTTCCCTGATACAGTAATAGCACTTTCTTCTTAGTCAATTTTGATACTTGTATTGACTGACGGTTACTGAATGTTAGGGTATGTTATTAATGATTGTAGCAATGAGCTTTTTAACTTATGTTTTGCTAGTAACGAATGCTTAAAAAAATTATTGTTTCGTAAGTTTACTTTTATAATTGGAGAACGTAGGTTAGGCAAGTGATAAACTTAATAATTTAAATGAAGAACCTGGAGTTATTTGTTGGAAATTTACGCGAATAAATTACGATTGCAATGAAAGTCGTCGCTTCAGTTGTATTGCATTGGGATCATTTATTAAAAACATTTCACAGCAACCATATCGATTTGAACGTCAGATACAAACACTAGAGTTTCGAGAAAAAAAACTAGAGGAACTGAGTTTGATATAAACGGGCTTATCTTTGAATTTGTATAGTATTCCTGTGGTGCTGGAAATCGATATTATTGTTGGCAATAAGAAAGGGAAAATTGTGGTATTTCATTGAAAACAGCCAGTTATTGAGGTAACCCTACTGCGATTTATTTGTGCGACTTGAGGAAGTTAATAGTTTGTGGTGTTAAATTTTGGACCAGAAAATGGCTAATGTTTGCAAAAAGCTGACAGAATTTGAAATGGTGTCCATGTACTCGGAGTGGGCTTCGTGGTATTGCAGAGGAGAGTTATTGGAGGACCCAGATTTTGGAACAATTCTTGAGTCATGTGGGGTGAGTCGAGAGCATCAAATATTTGAATATCCTTATCTGACAAGTATGATCGCTAACGCATACGCAATTTTTTTAAAAAAAGATTGACTGTATAACGGGGGAGGAGGCAGAGAACTGGATCAGGTACAACTTTGACAAAAACGGTATAGATTGTCTTACAAAATGCATGGACTGGTTGCTGAATGAGAAGAAACTAAAGAACCCAGGCCAAGAAGTGTTTTCTTTGTCATACCAACTTTATGAACTTCCCACAACGAGCGAAGTAATGTCAAAAATAATATTCAAAATCTTATTTCCGACTGGAAATTAACATTTGCTGTGTTTGAAAGGGGAGCGGAGAGGTTTCGCAAGTGGCGGGCTCTAGGAGCAGAGGAGTGGACTACAAACAGGACAATGGTGTATTAGAATGGGTAAAACAAAATTTTGTCTCAAACCTGCGGGAACATAACGGCAATCTTGTCTTTTCGTCATGATTCAGCATCCAAAAATGTTATTTTTTTCTTTATGTACTGAACAAGGATGCATCATACTTTGAAAAGATTGAGAATCTTTACGCTGAACTCTGCACCCAGGGAGCCGACATTGGACGTTTAATGACGCATGAGCTGGATTGGAATCGCGTTGTTGAGAGCCTTGGAGTAAGTTTTCTAATCTTGTGTGAAGAAGTAATGAAATGTTGTGTTCATGTAGTTTTAAATTAATGCAGGTAATTGGTTCAAAACAACATGAAGACGTTAAAATGGATGTGGTAGCTTACGCTGGGCAGTGCAAAAACGGCGTTGGAATGACTTTACCTAAACGTAGCAGACGGGCCGCACATGTTTATATACTGCACTGCTTGGTTGCGGATCACAGTAACCCTACACAAATTGTTGATCTTTTGACACCGATAACCACAGTAAGACTTTTAGATTATGTTCAAAATGCAATAACTAGCGGAATACTAGTTGGCAAGAGCAAGCAAGAATGGTGCAGAGACTTTGTAGAAGGGCTTCTCTATGAGAGGGATGGCTATTGTTACTTTGCGACTACACCGGCTACCTACGCAAGAGTCCGACTCGAACTGTTTTACGAGATTCACCGTGGGATGCAAAATACAATTAAGATTGTTTGTGACTGGCTTCCCTCCAGCTACACGTTTGGCTCCTCCCATGCTATGTTTGGCCACAACATTGTCACCAAAAGTTGGGAGAAAACGATTGCAGAAATTGGACCACCTAGGGTTGATATTCCAATTCAGTACCTGCAAGAGCGCAAGCTAACTACAGAGGACCAGTTTGATGATGTTATTGTTGCACAAGGATGGAAGCCAGCTGTTGTACATATCAGAGAGAGAGGCCTTGAATGGAAGGGTTACTGGAGTTTTGAAGAAACGGATGACAGCGATGAGAGTGGATTTAGTGAACCGTTGGTTTAGTGTTACCAATTATAACATAAGGAGTGAAGCTTAAACCTAATTTAACATGATAAAAAATGTATATATCTTTTAATTATATTTCAGTAAATACTTTTGCCATACTTGTTTAGAATATTGTTTGAAAATTTGGCTTTAACATTATGCAAAAAAAAAACAATTTATATTAAAAAAAGGAATTACATAAATATCCTGGTTTCAAAATACTAGTGATTGTTTGATGCTTTGTTTCTTTTACAAAAATGGACGTTTGGTTGGATACAATATATGCTTCAAACTAAGATATATTTGCTGTTGAGCAGATATGCCGTTACTTGGAATAAAAAAAACTGTGAACTTTTTGTGAGTCATATAGAAGGAAAAGTCTGTTCGTCCCGGGAAATCCGAGTTTCTGGAAACTTATCGTGATCAAGTGGAAAATGAATTGGCAACGGCAGCCACTAATAGAAAATATATTTAGTTTTGTGAATACCGATAGATGTGAGAACACTAACAATTTTCCTCTGTTTGCAGTGTGTGTGTGTTTTTCGTTTTGGTAAAGTTTTCAGTCAAACAGTGACAGTTCAACTATAATGGAGGGAGAAGAAACTTGGCTCCTCAAGCCGATTGAGTGGAGCAATGACGAGGACAAGAAATTACTGCGAGCTGTGGACGAATACGTTGCTGAATATGGGACTCTCTACGAGCAGGACTGGCAGCTTTTGGCGACTTTTGGCTTTGAAGTAAGAAACTTTCGACAATACATACTTTGTGAACCATAGTGACCTTATATAATCGTTTATTGTTAACACGTCTACTTTAGGATCCAAGGCAGTTTCAACATGTTCATTCGCGCTACATCACTCTAAGTCAAAATATGAACATCAAAACTTTCGCAGACTACAGGACCTATCACGTAGCTCTAAATAAAGCAGCGTTAGAGTATTCAAGAGCTAGAGAGAACGTTAGTACTCGTTTTCAACAAAGCACTTACCGAGCAAGCTTAAAATCGTCTTTTAGTGATGTCGATGCAGATCTGGAGTCTGACCTCATCGTTATTAAGAGTGCCTGTGCCTTTGATACGCTGCTTCATCGTAGAATTTGGAATTACCTTGGAAGTTACAATCGGATTAGTTTCATGCGATATCTCGATGTGACTGATAAATTGATTGACCGAATGCCTGATAAACAATTTGGAAGGTGGGCGGGAAGTGAAAGCGAATTAATAAGGGATCTGGTTAGCAAAATGTTTTTCATACAAATACTTACTTCATGACTTCATGATATCAACCGCTTAATCCTTCTGTGTTTCCTATGTTTTTTTTTAAAACACAGCGTGCAATTGCAACTTCCATCGGTGACCCATTTGAAAAGAGCAAGGACCGGAGGATTCCAGAAATGGCATTGGAATTTGGAAGTTCGGTATGAACATTTGAATAGGGGATTATGAAATGACCATCAACTCCTAGGACAATCTTATTATTATTAATAATGTGTGCCTCCTGAACAGCTAAACTTGTGTATTCAAAATCAAAAGGATACTCCGGAGCCATACTGCCGCCAGAAGACCACGGACTTTGTATTGATTCGAAAATTGATGGAAGACAAAGTGAATGACATGTTCACACCGGAAGAGTGGGAAAACATTTTTTCCGTCGTCGACAACTGGTCCCCTTTGTTGGTTAAACTTTGGCGTGGCAAGAAACCTGCTACTTGGTTCATGGACAAACGATTTCAAAGCGATGAGAATTTGTACAAACAAATGATGAGCAGCCTTGGGGTAAAACGAAAACAGAAAATATTAAAGCCGTTGTGTGTTTACTGTGTGTAATTCAATAATGATGTGTTTGTTTTGCTTTTTTGCAATTCAGATATCCACAGTTAAAACACGCCAAGAAGTGGAGATTGAGTTTTGTAGTTTCGTGCTACCAAACTATTGGATGTTCCCCGATGCGCTAGTTGAGCAGGATTCAAAGTTTCCCAACTTGCAGTGCAAATATTCATTTCAAGAATTAGATAACCGCGTGTGCTGTGCAATTTACAATTCCTTGACATTGGTTTCGTTGAAACATGTTCGAAAAACCATTCTATACCTGTTTGCGGCAGGTGTAGTTGGATCGCTTGGACACCATCCCACTTACTATTTCAATGGTTTCGTTCGCTTTCTTCTTGACCTTCCATGTGGAGAATGTTGGGGCGTAGATCCAGTTGAATTCGAAACAATTAGATCCCGCTTAGAAGAAGAAGTAAAGGATGTTACCTTGCCTGAACTTTCTGTGTCAAGTTCTTCCGTACACCGTTGGTCAAAGTGTATCAAAGGAGCCAACTGTTTTTGGGATAGGAACGCCAGTGCTAATTGAGGGCTGATGCAAAAATAGTGTATTTACTGAAATTTTATATCTGTTTCTGATGTCACATGATCGAATCTGTAAAGAAAGAATGTATTCACATCGGCAGTATAAGCTTCTAATCGGATTAAGTTTAAGATGAAGCCTTTTGTACTAAACTTCATTTACGTAAACTTATCAACAGGTTTACACCATGATACATATTTGACTAATAAATTCAATACTAAATAAAATAAATTCTTTAAAAAAAATAGAATAGCTAAATTTCGTGCAATTTATCACTGAATTTTTTTAGAAATTTTCTGATGGTGCTCGGGATAATTAATATTGGACACCAACTGCAGCACTCTTTTGCTGGTTGGATTTAGGATAATGCTGCGCGACGTTACCACTGTCGAAAATTTGGCACACGTCACCACAGCGGAAACGTTAGGATTTTCAGGTTAGGTTTGGTGGTTAGGTTGGTATTGGACGGTGGTAACGTAGGTTAAATATTCGACAGTAGTGACATTGCATGGCATTATTCGTCAGCAGACCGCTTAGCCATACTATAATTTTGGTGGAAAAACTGGGCAAGGTAAAATTTTTCGCTTGTTAAGACAGGGTTTTGTTTTAAAAAATTCACCATAAATGCGTAGAGTATAATACGGTTGTCCTTTGCTTAAGTGAATTTTAAATTAAGCCATTTATAATCGAGGCAAATAGGTTAACATAGTTTGGAAAGTTAGCGAAAAACGGTGGAAAATGTGTTGTTGAGCAGGCAGAGTCTCTCAGTGAGCTTTAGTTCTTATCTGGTGTTGGTTCTGCTCGCACCGTCGTGTTCAAGTTCTTCAGTTACGGATTTTCAAAAATGATATTTTTGAGTTGAAAATTTTGTCAAATTCCAAGTTTTCAGTGCACTCGTGATAATGGAAACGGTTCAGCTTAACGTTGGCTCAATAAGTGAGGCAAGTCAACGAACACTGTTTAGAACGTCGTGCAAGTCGTTTAATATTCTAATCCTGTTTCTTTTCTAATTGTATCCAGATTGTAGAGCAAGTACTACAGCAAGCTGACGAGGAGACACTAAAATCGGCAAGAGCTGTTGACAGGACATGGCTCGCTGAGTCCCAAAAGTTTACCCAGCTAGTCCTTAATATGCTGCTGACAAAGAAAAAGCGACGTAAATTGTACAAATTGTTGGCGAACAGCAAAAGCGGTTTTAGAAACTTTCATGTTATAAGACAAGTCCCGCAGCAGTTGACTACCAAATTTCAACAACAGCTGTCGTGTCTAACATTGTCAAATGTTACGTTTATGTGCGTGCAAGATATGAAGGCTGTCATATTCTTTAGTTTTCCCAACATGAGGGAACTCGAGTTGAATCAAGTGAGCCTTCGAATGAAGCTTGGGTTCCCTACGGACGTAGATCTCATTCCAGATGTACCACTGAAAAAATTGGAAATTCACAGTGGAATTGTGCCGAGAGACACAGTGGATGCGTTTGACGTTCTAGAATTTAGCGAGGTTTTCAAGTGCTTCTCGTCCATTGAGGTACGGCATGAGCAACATAAAAATGAATAAAAATTAATAAAACGGGGGTGTTAATATCATTAGTTATTTGTACGTTTTTTAAAAAATTATAATTGAAGTATGATGTCTCGTTTTTTAATTCCAAACAGAGCCTTAATTACAATGAGTTTAACTACATGTTTGGATCGAGGAAGCAGAGATTTTTCAAGGATTTATGCAGTTCAGCCGCCAGCCCCTCGAAGCTGAATTTTCAGAAATCATTTAATTTCGTTCCAGACAACGAATTGGAGCGTGAGCATTTTCGGTCCTTCATTAACGTGAAAGGACATAACCTTCGTCACGTAGGAGGGCTAATTCCTGGTGAGCCTTCCAGTGTTCTTGCATGTTTTGGAGAATTTGATAATGCAAACATCACGTCATTGGTTCTTGGTCTCGATTGGAATGAATTTGGTGTTGGAATGTTCGAAAATCTCCGCCAACTTACCATACTTCATTGCGAGCAAACGTCTTTACGGTTCTTGTCACGGATGCCTGAGTTGAAGATGGTTGACTACTGGTTCGATGAAACGACCAAAGCCCTGAATAAATCAAAAAAGTTGCAGGGGGTAGATGGATTATACTACTTATCACCGAAAGTTGAACAGATTGGGATAAACGGTTACAGCAACAGACCTCACTGCCGTCAAATCTTCAAGTCGTTTCCGAATGTTAAAAGAGTCACCATTTCAGGAGGAAACGGATGTAATTTGGCTTCATGTTTGAAGAATGTAGCAAAGCATTGGCCAAATCTTGTTTCACTCAAGCTTCGTGGCTCCTCTGGGTTGTATAACAATGCATTAGGAGACGTAAACGTTGGAGATGGAATAGGTAACGTGTCCAGAGTTAATTTGGAGCTTATTGTTACTTCGTTTGAAGGTATGTCAATAATTATGCAAAACATTACGTCCGTCACCACAAGTTGTAATGTGTGTTAACATAATATTTAGATCTTGAAGTCTTTGATCAATGGGATAACTTTGGTAAAATTGGCGAAGATTTGGACAACGATTCATTATCATTTGACAGCGACGACGAAGAAGATCCTCAGACGAAGCTGTGCTTTGGCGATGAAGATGCGTGGAGGTTAATGTCGCTTCCTAAACTTAGAACTTTGCGTTTAAAACGAGTCTCAGTAAGTTGTTACTTGAATTAGGGTATGGATTGAAGTTTGAAGAAAAAAAATATTAAAGTTATGTGCACTATTTACCTTCACAGATGAGCCCAAAAGTAGTGGAAACACTAAAACGGAGAATGTTCAAGCTTGAAATTGGCACTTTTGTTCAAAGTCAACAAGCGGTTAAAGCAGCGTTGGACGATTTAAGTGCCATAAACTTGGAAGCCTTATTTACAATTCCTTGAAAGAAAATCCCAACTACTACTAGTGCAGATTACTACTATTATTATTATTATTTATTGTAAGTATCATTAGTATTAAATTATTTTAGTTATAATATTACAATTCTGTTCTCCAGTTATAACTCAGTAATGGCATATGTTCAATTGTTTATACATATACATTCCAATAGAAATAGAGTTTCATTTGTTTATAAACGTGTTTTTAAAGAGAAAACCTCACTGAAATACTACTACCAAACATGTTGCGACTTTGTGCGAAAAAGCGTTACAGGCTTGAAGCCTTTACACATTGGCGCGTAGTAGTAGAATTGAATACTTCTTCCGTCGCGTATTCATTGCGATCTTTTCCTTCGGTGCTAAGGAGTTAGGATTTCTTCCATGAATGGGCAATATCTTCTAATATGTCACAGAAAATACGCATAATATATATATATACGCTTTTGTTACATGCATGGAAGTGCTCAGGGTTATGTAGAAGGGAACGTAGCGAATTCTAGAAGAATATAGTTTTTCTTCTATAAATGGAAAATTAAATGAAAAAAGTTATGGTTGTCTAAATTGGCCTAGCATTCATTTTATACATGGAAACATTCAGGGTTATGTAGCAGAAAACCCTAAGGAATTGTAGAAGGATACAGTTTTTCTTCTACAAATGGAATGGTTTAGGGGACAGGCTTGATGGGTTCAAAAGTGGACAGGCTTCCATTCTCTACGTTCAACTGCAGAAGGAAACCTAACCGATTTTAGAAGAAGGCAGTTTTTATTCTATAAGTGGATATGTTTAGGAAAAAGCTTTACGGGTTCTTCATTGGGCAAACTTTCCTTTAAAACAGTGAAGTCTTCAGAGTTGTGTAGAAGGAAACCTGGCGGATTCTAGAACAATACACTTTATCTTCCAGAACTGGAAATGTTAAGGGAAAACACTTTTCGTGTTTTAAATTGGCCTAGCATTCATTTTATACATGGAAACATTCAGGGTTCTGTAGAAGAAAACTTGAAGGATTCTAGAACGATGCAGTTTTTCTTCTACAAATGGAAATGTTTAGGGGGAAAACTTGACGGGTTCCTTTTTGGGAAAGCGTCCATTCAAGACATTGAAATCTTCCGGGTTCTGTAGAAAGAAATCTGACAGATTCTAGAAGAAGGCAGTTTTTCTTCTATAAATGGACATGTTTAGGGAAAAGGTTACGGGTTCTTCATTGGGCAAACTTTCATTAGAATGAATGAAATCTTCAGAGTTCTGTAGAAAGAAACCTGGCGGATTCTAGAACAATACACTTTATCTTCCTGAACTGGAAATGTTAAGGGAAAACACTTTTCGTGTTCTAAATTGGCCTAGCATTCATTTATACATGGAAACATTCAGGGTTCTGTAGAAGAAAATCTGACAGACTCTAGAAGAAGGCAGTTTTTCTTCCACAAATGGAATTGTTAAGGGTAAAATCTTGTCGTGTTCTAAATTGACCTAGCTTTCACTCGGGACATGGAATTGTTTAGGGTTGTGTAGATTAGAACAAGGCGGATTTTGGAAGTATACTTTAACGAAAATTCAAAAGAATCAAACGTGTCAGGTTTTTAATGACACGAATTTTTATACCTTCCAAGAATCACTCGCTTATGTGTTTGAAAAAATAAAATCGCTGACGCGAATACAATGTGAAAAGCTAATAAAAGTTTACACGGACAGGACAAATCTATTGCTTTCAATTGTTGTTGTAAAGTATTTTCATAATTGACCAAAGATGAACTTGGTGGACAATTTCTAAAGAATATCGGAAAATTTGTAATAAAGGGTGATGAATGAGATAAAAATGTTCATTTCCTGTTCTTATACCTGTTCATTACCCTATCTTCAATTTTAATTCTTATTTTTGAATATAAATTTATCGCTATTTGTCGGCTGCTATTTCTCTTGGTTACAAGTGCGTGTTAAACTGCATTTTGTGAAAGTTGAAGGTGCTAAGATTACTAAAGCGATTATGTACAATTGCGTTGGAGTGCCGGCGTCATTCGGTGACGTGACTGTCCTTAATAAGGTGAGCTACCTGGATTTTGTTATTCATGTACGAGTGTAGTATGTGAGCATTCGCCTTAAATGATATTATATTTGTAGGATCAAGAAGGATTTGAAGTTTCTGATTCGTCAAGACCACCAATAGAGGAGTGGAGAAAAACTGTGGAGGGTCTTATGGAGCTGTATGACCAGCACTACAATGAAAGAATCACTGTTGATCAAAACGTGGAAGCCTTGGTATCGACTTTCTCCGTACGTTTTATACACATACATTATGCATCAGTTCGTTATTGTGTTTGCAGAAAAAATTGTAACAGGAATTTTTTAACATGCAGAATGATGGACGGTTAAGGGAGAATGTTGGCAACTTCGAAGAGGAAGTAGAACTGGATTCATTCATTCTCTTGACAAATGACTGGAAAACCGTAGATGCGCCTTACATCTACATGGATACAGGGGAGCGTGGTTTAAGTATTGTACAAGTTTCTGAGAAGGATTACGTCGGTGTAAAGCAACTACAAGGCTGCAATGGCCTAGAGGTTTACTTGGATCCATCGGATGGAATTAAACGGCTACTAATTACGCCAATGAATGGAAGTTGGGGAAGATTTGAGCGACCCATTGATGCAAAATCTGAAATTGAGCAAGCTTATCAGGACGCCTTTATTGCAGCTTTGTACGACTTGAGCCCAGCACCTTCAGCAGCTGTGTGGGAAATGCCTCCCTCTTACTACAGGCGACGGGACGCACGGTTTATAGTCAAAATAAGTAATGACGAATTACAAGTTTTTGGTCCAGGCTTCTTGAAAAGATTCAATGATCGGCTACAAAACTTGGACTTGACAGCGACTTTGAAGATAGCAAACTCACGTCATGGCGTTTTGAAGCCAAGGCAGTATCGTAAACATGGCATACCAATCTTGGCGCCTTACAATATAAGCAAGGCAGATGAAGTCATATTGAATATAACGCGAACCTTCAACCGTGACAACTCAACTATCTTATGGAAAGCCGGTGATATTAAAGAGTTAAACTTGTGCAATGTTAAATACAGCGGTTGTTTTCGGGAAGCTTATCCATTACTAATCGGGGGACATGGAACATTTGAAATTGAAAGTAATGGCTTCAATCAAGAACTCGGATGTGCTCCAAATTGTGTTTCGATTGTGTTCGAATCAGAACTTTTTCCCACCACCGATTTTGACGATATTAAACGGGACTGGATTGAACCAAGAGTTGAGTCCGCTTTGATTGGATTTCCCACCCATACAAGTGACGGAGAGCTAATGGCTAAGAATGTTGGTGGAAGTGTAAGGTTTGCAAAAACTTATATTGAGAAGTACAAAGAGTTTTGTGCACAGAACAAGGCCAAGTTTAGTGTTGTGACCCGAAGTGAAATTTGTGGTTCCTTGAGAGACTGTGAAAATGAAGTTATTGTTGACTCAATAGTGGAATTTGTGTTTGGAAAACGTTTTCCAGCTGAGGAAATAGTCCGACTCCTCACGGTCACGCCTTTTGCAGCCTTACTGTACCAATTAAACCACACGGTTAGGGTCATATGCAAAACGTTGGAGAGTTTGCTCATGACTGCATTGTTGGTACCAGAACGTAATCTAGGTGAGAATACATTTTTAATGTTACTAAAGATAAGAAGGATTCAAATTTCAACATGTCCGTTTTTGCGTGTTTCAGATCGTGTTGGAACAGGAGTAGTATGTGAGGCCATTTTGTGCTACCTCATCCATGGTAAACACAACGACCACAATAAAGATTTACTTGAAGCTCTGGAGCTGACACCATCCGTGAGCAGAAGCTTCACTTATTTATGGAATGGACTTCAACGTATCAAAAATGTTGAAGTGGCAAATGGTCGTCTTCAATACAAAGGCCCACGGAGTGTTGTCCAGAATGTATTTGAAATTGGCTTGCCACCATCCGTTACGAACGTTTTGCAGGCTTATGCCTTTATTCCGCGCCTCTTATCGTGTCCATTGGTTACACTGGAAAAGTATTTCTCATGTCTAGCCGATAATCTCTGGAATATGGTGTCCATGTACGGCAGAAATCATGTCTCAGTGAAGGCTCCTACACCATTGTGTCAGCCAGGTTACGTCTTGCGGGTTGCAAGTGAGCTACGACGTGAGGATATAGTGTGCTGTACGAGCTACGAATTCGTGGAGGCACTATTCAACGACCCATCAAGGAACGAGCAGGAACGGCTACGAGACATAATCGTCGGATTAAAAAGGCAGTTTTCGACAAGAAGGGATGCATTTGATAGACTCAAGTATATCATTGCTGTGCATTTCGACGTAAAAATTTTTCAAAGTCGAAGTCTTGCTCTTTTGTACCCACACGACGCGCATAGTGTTCCATCTCGTTTGTCACTTGTGCTTCCGTTTGCTGGGAACTGGCGTTACAATTTTACTTCATTTCCAGATAAGGCCAAATGGATTGTAATATATTATAAGCTCTGGAGTGGAGTTTTTCGGTTCAAACCCTGGGTTGCTGAACAAGTGTTCGACTACAACTTACTTCATATTGACAAGGTTGGATTTCCTAAAACTGTTAAATACATGACTGATCGGATTAACAATCTTGAGTATTGTAATTACTACTTGTAATTTTAATCTTATTAAAACATGGTGGGATTTAGTTGTTTGACTTTTTTCTTAAATGAATAAAGATTGATTGACAACAATGTACTACTAACCCTTGTACACCATTGCTTATTGAAT
>VICI01002818.1:0-15214 GCA_019593645.1 Akabosia matsudoensis
GATTGAGTCAGGAAAACTCACCGAGTTCACTAATATGACATTTCTTAGCCACCTTTTGGCTTTGAGTTTTTATAGCATTTTCATGGGTTTATATACCGTAAATCCTCTAAAGATTACCCCGGCGGTAAATAGAGACCCGGTAAAATTTAAAATTTTGGTTTTGTTTTGTTCCAATCTGTTGTCTGTAGAAATATCCACTAAAAAGCTACAATTTAACCTTGGTCGTCAATTTTAAGCACAATTTTGGCCTTATAATAACTTGCTCTTCGTCGATATTCTATGTTAAACGTGACCCATCTCGTTGTGTCAGGTACCACTTCTTATACTGTTAATGGTGATATCTAGTGACCCGTCTTAATTTCAAATTTTCCTCTTGACCCCGGCGTTCTTTAGAGGCTGGCGATCTTTTTTAGACCCCGGCATTCTTTAGAGGATTTACGGTATTAAGACCAGCAGCTTAGAGACAAGACGACGGGAGAGGAAACTCATTACATAACAAAAGACATGCCTGCGAGTAAACCAACAACGCTTCTTCTCGATGACTCAGCACATATTTGAAACTAGTGGGTATCTTTCTCTCTTTTACAATACCAATGGAAGAATGCATATTTGATAAACAAATGATAATGACGATGAAATCGTAAGGTGTAACGAAATATTTTCTCTGTTTGTCATGAATGGAGTAGGCACCGTAACGTAACACCTCTCTGTTCCCTGCGTTTCCCTCTCTTTTTTTCCTGAACATTCGTGCCCAGTAATCCTAAATATTTAATATAGCTTTGTGTTCTCTAATTTTTGAGGACTGCACACTCATTCTTTTCCTTGAATGCCAATTGTGCACAGTGAATCGACCGAAAGAAAGGGAATTTTTGAATACAGAGTTTACCTACCAAAAAAATTGTCAATTGTAGAGCCCCAAAAGTAATTTTTTTCTGCATGTGTGTAGTTTTGCACCCAATAGTTACCGTAAAACTCCTAAAGAACGCCGGGGGTCAGGACGGAAATTTGAAATTTCACCGGGCCCCTTAAGAACGCCGGGTATAATACAGGGGTCAAGCGCAGAATACCGGCAATGATAAACGATTAGGCACAGGAAATGACGAAAAAGGGCCTGAGAATGAAATTTTTACTGAAAACATTTGCTAACAATTGAATTTAAGCCATACTAAGCTTAATTGTAACAAATTACAAAGCAAGTAAAAATTAAAATTTCGCCGGGTCTCTAATTATCGCCGGGGGTGTTTTTTAGAAGTTTTACGGTATTTGGAGTTTCATCAAAGAAAATAGTATTTTCATAGCGAACATGTCATTTTTTAAATGACATAATGACAATAGTCGAGTTGCAATAGAATGTGGACTCATTTACGGGGAAAAATGTGAATGAGCATAAAAATATGCAAATTTAAAGAGCTCATCAATGCCAACTGAATTACTAATGGAAAAATGAAGAAGGGAGCGTGATGATTCAAAGCTTGCTGGGAAGAAAATAAGGAATTCTTGATTGCCTGCTTTGAAGACGGCAATAACGGAAAGGTAAAAAAAAAATGGAATAGATTCCTGCAAGGATAATTGAACATGCACGCGCTTATTTTTTTTCAAGTGAGAAACATGACCACTCCAACTTTGACGATGAATGATGGACGATGAAACGGAATCAATCGTAATAAATAAAGCAAATAGCCGTAGGATGACAGATATGATATTGTAGAACTTAATTAGAAAAAAAAACTCTGTGTACATTTGGGATGACGCCTGAGTGGCTACGTGTGTGAGTCCTTTTTTTAATTGCGACTGTCAGTAATGGAGATATTTTTATCGCAGTGGCGCTGCTAAAAATAGCGACTGTTTGAGTAGTTAAGTGAAGAATCGCATTAAGTGGTATCAGCTAAAAAAAGCTTAGAAAATCATTAAATTTTTATGACGTATATAACCCACCAGCGATATAACTATTTTTACAGGTTATTCAAAGCATTAAGCCTCATTCGCACAGAACCTGCAGGAGCCGAAAGCAGCAGTTTCTCCTGAAGGAAATATATAATCAGGAGAAAATTTTAATGTATTTTTTTGCTGCTGCAGGTTCTGTGTGACTGCAGGACGGGCTCATTCCCACAGAGACGCAGCAGCAGAAAACTGCAGCTTTTCCTTCAAGAATTAACTAATCAGCTGATTATTTTTAATGTATTTTTTGCAGTTTTCCGCTTGCTGCGTCTCTGCGTGAATGCACCTTTAGGCTGACTCCAAGTAATATAAACGGCTTAAGTACAATCCTGTCCTATTTAATAGATAAAAAGGGTGAGAAATCATTTCTTGGAAAGGAAATGTGGTGCATGCAGTTCGGTCACGGGTAAAACACGCTTTCCAGGAAGAACACTCTGCAAAAGATAGACAGTCGGAGTGGCCTGATGACATGGAATTGTATCCCTTGGATTTTCACGGAAACCGAGCAATATCTCAAAATACAGAAGAGCTACTTTTTGATAACACTTACACATACGCTCGTGCGGGGGTGGCATATGTATTTAAGTAAAAACCAGAGCTTTATTGCTGATATTACGTACATACAGCTCTACAACTCAGCAAAATAAAGCAATACACAATTAGCTTTCATGTTGGAAATTCACGTGCTCCTTCTGTTGTTAGCCTTTTCTACTTTAACATGCAGCACACGCCTTAAATTGCCCTAGCTGCGAGCCAGTTATTTTTTATCAATGATGCACTTTGTATGCAACCTGCACGTTGCACGGTTGCAATAACGGTCTGTAGGTAGGTATTTACAAAAGAAAAAAAACCGTTTTCTAAGGAAGATGTTAACGATTTTTGGAAAAAAAGGAGATTGTACAATTCGAACACTTTTTAAATATTTGTACCGTAAAACTTCTAAAGAAGGCAACGGCAAAAAATTGAAATTTCCATATCGACCCCCTGGTCGTCTTTGGAGACCCCGGCTTTCTTAAGAAGTTTTACGGTATATTTGAAGCTTTAAAGTGTCCTTAAAAGTATCTTGCCAGCAGTTCTATGCCAGTTGGACAGTATAATTTAGCACCGAAATCCATTTCAATGACAATACATTACCTTCTCCTTGAAGGAATCAAAAATGAGTTGTTCAATGATTTTAAAGGGGAAATTTTCATGTTGTCGTGTGCATCAAAGGTACACCATCAACTTGTCTGCCGGGAACATTGTAATTTAAAAACTGTTAGGGCCAAGTTAAAACACTATTATTAAAGAAAATATACACACATACACACTTCTCTAAAATACTGCGTACGTAAACAATATTTTTTTTGTGCAGCATGAAGAAAAAGTTCAACCAGAGAGAGTAACATGTTGTAAGCGAAAGTTTCTTTCAGCTGCATCCTCCATCCAATAAAAAAAATCCTTTCCAGACTAGGTATGTGTATAACTAGTGTAAATGCGTGTGTGTGGCATGTGGCACGTGTCAAGGAAAAAAAACGTTGCACTTTAATAACAGCTTTTTTTTAGTACAAAACAAGTATCAACTTTTTGCTGCAGATGCTTCAGGCATTTTTTTTTTAGTTTGGGTCAAGGAAAGCTACGAAACCATTAGTCTTGCCGGGTGAAAGAGTACAAAAAAAAATTAGGGAGGCTTAGACAGGAAATATAATATGAAAATCTTTATAAGCGAGTTTGCTGGAAAATAAAGATTCTTGTCTGAACCAAATTATTACTTGCACGCTTCCGTTGTATGAATGAAAAATCTGATGGACGAACGAGTCCGTATTTGTTTACTTTTTGAAGTTGTATGGTTTCTGTCCGTAGACGTAAAGGAAAAGTATTTAAACGGAGAAGTACAGATAAAGAGCTTTGTGATTTTTTTTCTTCTTTTCAACAGTTCCATCAATAAAAACACTTTAAAAAGTAAAGTAAACAGCGACGCAGGAAAGTAGCCAACAAGGCAAGTCACGAAACATGCACGGAATACTTACATGATTTCCTGTTGAAAATCTAGATTTAATCAGGGAAATCGATATAGACTCCAATACGGCAATACTGCACGGCTTCGTTTAAAAAAAAATGTGTAGCCGAGTTTATTAGATTGCATGACTTTTCAGCTCGCCGGAGTCCGATTAAGGCTTTCAAAAAGCGGTAATCGTTGCCACTGCGATAGCTTGGTTCTGGGCTTTCAATTAATGTGCTGCAGTTTGAGGGCACGTCAGGTCGCTAATGAAAAATGAATCAGAAGGACAAGGAGGAATAAGAAAAAAGTTCATCAATCACGACTGGAGCCTCGAAAATGAAGTGATAAAAGCGTAGATTACTGCGTTGTATGGAGCAAACTTGTATATGCTGACCGTACTATATACCGTAAATCCTCTAAAGATCGCCCCGGCGAATAAATAGAGGTCTGGCGAAATTTCAAATTTCCCGCTTGACCCCGGCGATCTTTAGAGGTTTTACGGTGCATCGTTTGACATCCTACCTTTTGATGAGTTTTACAGAACGGCCCCGTTATTTATGCTTTTTTTAAGGAAAAGCAGAGCGAACGTAACGTTTCTTTTGTAAAGACGATTGGCCACTATCGTCATTTGTTTGGATCAATTTTTAAGTAATCTTTAGCATGTAAATCATCGATTTTCCTCCTTTTTTTGTACAAATGTTTTTCGAACTGAACAAAATGACTCAAAATGAAAAAGACAATAGCATTCATTTCTTTTTTTTTCAAGGTTTTTATCCAAAACAACCAACTTTTACCTTGTAATACAAATCCTGGAACTGTGAAGTAGTAGAGAGCTCCCGCGCTCATGTTGTCGACATGCACGCACATCGCCAACGCAAATAATCTCTTGGATTCACCAACCGATCGAATCCACCGCCAAGAGGATTTGTCAAAATAAGCCTTTCGAGAGCTTGGTGGCAACATGATCACACTATATTCAGCATGATTCATGCTCCTTCTCTGGTACAGGAAATGCTTCGGTTTTTGTGAATTGTTGTTAAATTTCACAAACAAAATCGGTTTAGTAAAATAGCGTAGCTGATACTTTCTCTGATGATTTGATATTCTTTTTTTCATAAGAAACTCATCCGAGAAACTGCGGACGCACAAACGACGTAGGCGTTCGCAAGAGATATAAATTGCTTCGTCTATTTTACGAATAAAATCTACGAAGAAAGGCTAAAGCGGAGTCACAAACATGCTCAAAGTTTTTTTTTTTGTGGGAATCCATGTCCCTATTAGGGCACAGATGCACGTGATGTAGTGCCATTAGAGGTTCTCTTGATATCTTCCTCAGGATTCTTTTTTTTCAATACGGCCATTTGCAAAAAAAAGACCTTTTCATTTGAAATGTCCGTGACATGTTAAGACATTCTTACTCCAAATGTAATACGAACAGCAAACGATTTACAAATAAAAAACCTTTCAGAAAAAAAAAAAAAGAAATACGAAGGAATGCAAGCGAAAAAAAGACATTCTTTTTGGGTTCTTTTGTATGAGATCTTCTTTCTTTCTGTTTGTGGCTTTGGCTCCTTGAATTACAAACATGTTGCCCTGCTGTTACGTGCCATTATTTCGATGTTTTTTGAATAACGTTCTACACGACATGACGGTTACAGAAACATAAACGACAAAACGTAGAGAAAAGTGTAGGCATTTTTTTTGCATGTAATGTCTCGTTGCAAATCCAGTTCTCACATGTGTCTTTATCCTATCTACACACCATCGCATTTGCTTAACCATTTAAGCCAGTTGCTTTTTTCATAGTGTGGCGTATTTTTATTTTGTGCCGTTTTCTGCCAACTGGAATAATGTAGTACAATTTAGGTGTGTCTTGGAAAACAAAACACAAAACGTGTTGTGGGCTCTGTTGAACATGCCCAAGGCTTTCTAAAAAATATTATGTGTGACCAGCGGCTTCCGACTCCAGGTCACATTAAATGTCTTCTTGGCTCTTGGCGGCAGGTTTTTGGCAGACGGGTAGAGAAAACGTCAGAATAATGTAGCCCACAGTTAATTCTGTTATTATTACATAATTTAAAGAAGAATGTGATCGGGTTGCATTAGAACCTTGATCATGTCATCCTAATAGCCAATTGGTACTTTGTTTATAGAACCATTATCAACTGAAAAAAGAAAAAAATTATATGCTTTCTCCAAAGTTAAAGAGTTTAAATATCTGCGCTCATGATATATTCTAATGTTCATCCATTTTAAAGTATAGTTTAAAGTCGTACTCTAAAGTAAACCCTTTTCGAAGCATATATATTTCATTTTGAAATGGAACTGAATATTTAGCGGCAAGCAAAATGGCTGGTGGCCGTCGTGAAAAGTGAAATATCTAGTGGTAAACCGTTCATGAAAGCTGTGCGTTGTGGGGAAAATATTTTTTCCACCGCCCGTTAGCCTTGTAAATCTAAACTGTAAAGTTTGTGCATGCTCAGCCAGCTTTTTAAAACTGAATGTCACCCATTTTTGGTAGTAATTTCTGAGTGTTTAGTGTGCAGGGATGCATAAGTTTGCTTACCGTAAATCCTCTAAATTTCGCCTGGTCTCCAAAGATAGCCAGGTTTCTAATTATCACCGTGGGGTCGAGAGC
Organism: Akabosia matsudoensis; assembly: GCA_019593645.1. NCBI lineage: Eukaryota > Metazoa > Arthropoda > Collembola > Entomobryomorpha > Paronellidae > Akabosia > Akabosia matsudoensis. The sequence continues at coordinate 6,558 of VICI01002818.1, forward strand.
GAAATTTCAAGTTTTCGCCGGGGCGATACTTAGAGGATTTACGGTCTATTTTTAGCAAAACGCATGGTCTTTTTTTTTTGTATTTAATTTTTTTTCTGAAGCACTTCCTTGAATCCCGTTGAATATTGTACGTGACGTACAAAAAATAATAATTCTCGGAGGCTATGGGATTTTATATACAAATAGTTTTCTGGTTTATAGTTAATGTTTGCTCTTGTTTAGCCAGGCGTTTGCCAAGAGTATCAACCAAATTTTATTACAACTTTCTGAGAGTTGTATAGAGAGAGAGAGAAGCTATGTATAAAAAAAGTTTAAATACTAGAATGAACGACATTATTTTGCTGTTTGACTGTGTTGCAGACACAGCAGCATGGTCGGTAGTTTTCAACTGCAGAAGTCTACCAGTCAAGAACTTTTTTTTTTGGCTAAATAGGGCAATTTAATCCGAGACCAATCTGCTGTCATCTCAATTATCCTGCTCACTGAGTATAAGTTCAAGTTGTGTTCGCTGCTGTTGCTCGTTTCTAGTTTAAAACCAAGAGACATGATATAACCGCACACGAACCCTTTTTTCGTTTCTAGTCCTAAATAAAACTTGTACTTTTGCTAAATAGCCAGGAGTTCTTGGTATTTATATTTGTACTCTGAGCTCTTTTTCTGACTTCTGACTTTGGACTATGATCCCTTTACCAAAAGAGATCACATTAGGAGGAAATAGCATATAAAACTCAAAAACCTCCAGCGGCAAAAGAGCAGCATGCGGTTGGTTACAACAGGAATCCTGCGTCGCGAATGAGCTGAAAAAAAAATATGCAATCAACTGCTTTGGACTAGATATGCACACTTTATTACGCATATAAAAATGATTATTACGCGCAAATAAGTCGTATTTTGGTACTGTATATCCACGACGACCGGCCGCTATAGCCACGCAAAATGTGCAATGTTAGGTGAGAGCCACAAATGCAGGCATGTATGTGCTAGTATCGGGCTAGCTAATAGCTTTAGGACATTATCACTTGGATGGTCTATATGTTATATGAACTTATATAAAATGCACGTATCTACAGTGCAATTACACTTTTCCAGTTTAAACTTGAACAGTCTATAGGTCAAAGCCAAATGAATAGATAAAATTGCGCTTGAGTATTTACTTGCACGACAATTCTGGAGAGAATTGGGCAATCGTTGCTCTGAATATGCTAACCTGTGTTGGACAAGTTAAACAAAAGTTTTGGCTAACATTTGTCGCTAAATTACAGTCATGCGTACAGAATTATTCATCATTGCATGTTATTAGAGATATGTTGTATAAGAACCTCATTTTAAACGAGTCTTCCCAGCGGAATAAAATGGTGTAAGTGTATGAATCATTGAAAAGGTTCAGCCAAAGGTTAAAAGCGCCTTACGCAATTTTCTCAGAGAAAAAGCACGCAAGGGGCTTCTGCAGGATGGAAATTTGACCGTTGTACCGTAGAAGATTCCATGTTATTATGATCATTTGACACAGTTTAGAGGTTCTCTTTGTTTAAAAATGTATGGAAAGCTTTACTTTCCTCCTTTATTTGAATACCTTTAAACATTGAGAGTTGCAAAAAAAGCGATTCTTTATTTTTGCATACATACCGTAAATCCTCTAAATAACGCCGGGGTCTGTAAAGATCACCGGCCTCTAAAGAACGCCAGGATCAGAAAAGAAATTAAAAAATTACGTCAAGTGGTCGAAAGCTAAATTTAAACTTTTAGCCGGGGCGATCTTTAGAGGATTTACGGTATACAAATTTTTTTGTCTTTGGGAAAGAGACAACCGTTATATTACCCATGCGTTATCTCGTAGTAGTCAGCTAAAAATTATTCCAAGTGGGAAACGAGGCTTCCAAACCAAACCTACCTAGGTTGCAAAAAATTATGTGTGAACACAGTTTGTTCCTTTTCCGAGGGAAAAGTCAATGTGACGTGATGATGCGGTTATATACGGTTATAACACAGTTTTTCTCCCGCTCCAGAAATAACCTTATTTTTTCTAACGTTTTCCATGAACAAATAACCTTCTTCTCCTTTTAACCGTGTTAGTTTTGAATGCATCAAAATAGTATGTCTTTATCAGCTCCGGGTTTCTTTTTTTTCATGAAAATTGCATGTTATGTATGAAAAATATATTTGAAAAGACCCTTATTTGAACTCCCCTTTTTTGGCAAGCAAAAAAGGGACAAGTTGATTCTCGGTGCTAGGTTCAAATTCATGAATTCATGTCGTCAGCGTGGTACGACTCTTTAGCTTTCCATTTTCCAGTATTTTCCAGACAAGAACTGTTTTTAAACTTTCACTGTCATGTTCCCAGACCAGATGTGTGTCTCTTCTTTGGAAGGGCTAAAGGAATAATGCTCAAAAGCAATAGCAATAATAATAATAGGCTGTAACGAAAAAAAAAACCGGAGGAGCCTTAACTACTCTACCTCTGAAGGTTTTTATTTTTTTTAAACAAAAACCTACGCGCGTATGTACACTCAAGCATGCATGAAAGAAAGTCATCCTATTTAATGTGCATGTTGGGATTGTTCCAAGATTATCACTTATGGGAGTCATCCAGCCATAATAACGAGGCTGTGTCCTGGTTAGTTACTTCGTTTTCGTTGGCAAAAAAAAAGAAAAAAAAGAAATGGCAGATAGGGCGAATAGGTAGGAATGTGGGAACCCATTCACGTACAAATACGAACATTTCGTGAGCAATGAGTTGGTACATGATATAGAGGTGAAATAACCTTATTTTTTCCTTCTTTACTTACTTACCTCATTGATGCTTCAGATAAAAACGAAGAAAAAAAAATTGTATAGAAAATAGAGTCATTATTGACATAACCACTGCCATAAAAAACTATATATATGTTACGCAAAATTAGATAAGGATGATGATAAGACACATATGTATACATGTACCGTAAAACTTCCAAAGAACGCCGGGGTCTCTGAACATCGTCAGTATTTAAAGAACGCCGGAATCTCTAAAGAACGCCGTGGTTGTGGAGGGAAATTTGGCCGGGTCTCCAATTATCGCTGGAGTGTCGACAGGGAAGTTTCAATTTTTCGCCGGGGCCTTCTTTACAAGTTTTACGGTCTCTGTCTGACTACCATTCTTTAATGCTCTTTTTGGAGAATCTATAAAATTCGTTGGAATTTTTGGTAGGAAATTGTAAGCCCATTTTATATCGGGCTCATAACGGATCGTATCTTTTGAGACACATGAGCTATCCAGATAACCGTTATGTCGCTGATTAGGGCTATTAAAATGCAGTGTGCACCTTGAGAGATGGATGGAAAATGGGAGCAATAAAAAATAGCAGTGGCCGAATGTGTGTCCGCATTTTGATACATGTTAATTCTGAAACAAAAATGGCTATGAAAAAAATGAAATAAAGAGCAAGTCAGTTGGCAACTTCATGATTGGCTTGAGAAACATTATTTTGATCTTTTTATTGCTAGCCGAAGGTTTTATAAAGTGCCCAGAGGATGTGGCAAAAATGATATTACAAAACAAAAAACTCTTGGATGAGCTATCAAAAACATTAATTTTTCACGAATGATGGTAATTTGTAGATTTGAAAAAAACAGTTATCCAGAAGAAATGATTCGACAGCTTGTAAAGAACGATGATGGTGATATGCCATTTTGGAAATGAACTACGTGACAATTATCCCGAAACGTTTAAGAGTGACGTTTTCTTCAAATTTAAACTTTTTAATTCCTAAAAGCTATCTGAAAAAATTATAACTTAAACCCGTACAACGCCGCAGACGGTACAAACTATAAACGGTTATTAATGTGACTGTACCACATTTGAAACGGTGTCAATTGCTATGCAAAGATGACGTATCAGTGCCTTAATCCATTTCTTGAGTGAGTAATTTAAAAAAAAGGTATTCCTCTTGGGCAAAAAAAAAAATTCCTCGCCACTTATCATTAAAAGTACGGAACAATTATTGTGATAATTGCAGACGGGACATAATATCTAGTCTCAATTCAATCCTTTTAAATACAGGTTGACGGCCCAAATGATTATGTAAATGTTTAGTGCCGGTACTTACCGAAGCTATTTCAATACAAAAGGTTTTAACTGTTAATTCCCGACATTCATACCAAACGACATTATTGACGATCGATAATGCATAGAAGCTATAAAATTAGCACTTCGAAGAACTGACATAATCTTAACCGTAGTTGTTTTTCACTCAGTCACGAAATTCATGCATTTTAAAAATAAAAATGTCAGTTACGGTTCGTGACAGAATTTTTTTGTTGTTTGCTTGCAAAAACAACCTAAATCTTCCATCCATCCTACGGCGTCTCCTCCTTTGTCCATTTTCCCTCTGTAGATCACTATAGCTACTTTAATTATACTGTTACTGTTAGCCATATTATCCTTGGTTTTGACTTTCTTCATGCGTATTACAACGTACATTTTAGAAAGTTGTGGAAAAGTAGCAACGTGGCCAAAGCTGTTTACCAACACCGATAAAGCTTTACCAGAAGAAGGGGATCATCCTTTTGAATTTTTTAAAAGGGCTTTCCCCCCAAAAGAGCTTACATAATGATAAAACAACATCGTTTTCTGTTGGAAAAGCACAACTGTTTTTTTATTGACAGGTATGAGCCTAGAATTAACGTTTTTATTTTCATTATAGGTTCAGTTACCACAAAAATTGATGACAAAAATAATTGACAAGAATACATTACTATTGTTATGAGTGTAGCTGTTTCTTTCCTCCAAAAAAACCATACGAAAACACGGTGATACTATGGTATAGAGTTGTTCTGGCGGTTTACCACACGTCGCCTGTGTACGCGTCCGACTACACACAATATACCGTAAATCCTGTATTGGTTGCCCCGGCGAAAATTTGAAATTTTGCTCTCGACTCCCTGGGCGATAAATAGAGACGCGGCGAAATTTCGCATTTCCCTCTCGGCCCCGGCGTTTTTTTAGAGACCGGCGATATTTAGAGAATTTACGGTAAGTCTAAATATCAGGTTGTGTAGCAAATAATGGAGCTTAGCAGAACGTGTGGAATGAATTCACTTGACGATTGTTATGGGACTGATAACGTTAAAAAATAAGGTATCGTGTGTTCATATTGAAACTTTTTGAAAGAAAGAATGTGACCATTGCCAATGTATCGCATGAGAAAAGTATTTTTCGTGGTCATCAACCACTATCTAAACCGATAACCAATAAACGTACCGGTTCCGTTATTTTGCCCACATGGTGCGAGAATTGCGGATTTCAAAAAATAAATTGCACGGGATTAGGTTAGTGCACGGTCTAGCTCAATAATTTTGAAAATTTTTGTGGAATACCGTGCTGTGGTCGACTCAGGTATAACTCAATAAAGAAGAGTTTTTGGTATAGAATTTTCATAGAAAATTACTTATTTCGCACGTTACACATTTCTCGAAGCGACTATTGTAGAAAAAAATTTAACGATTAACAATATTCAATTTGTAGTTTCTATGCTCGAAACGGCATACCATCCCAAACCACAGAAAATCACGTTGCAAATAAATCCCAAATTCTAAATATTAATTTGATACCAATACCAAATCACAAAATGCCATGTTTATTTTGCAATTTTCGTCCATCCTACACTTTTCATGGTTAAATAATAATAATAATAATTCGTTTGTCTGGTAAATGTCTCATCTATCATAGCTATAATTTTAGGCATGTGACATCGCATTTTGCAATGCCATATTGCACAGGACCTATAAAAAAAACTGCCATCATGGGTTCTGCAGGATCCTCTCGTGCTCAATTAAAATCACAAAAGCGTTAGCTAATTACCTCATACAATTCATACGTCTCTCACACATACATTCAAACTTGGTATCAATTACCCGTGGATTCATTTTGTTCAACTGTCTGCTTTTTGGGTAACATTTCCCTGATAAAAAAAAACCTCTTTCCTTGTTGGTATTGTTTACGGAAAGAGTAATCCTATCACTGTGTTTTTTTCACCAGCATGGCACCATTAAAATGCATTTTTTTGAGTACCAAATCTGATGGGAATTGCACACTTTGCAGTTGTAGGAGCCAAGTTAGGAGAAGTGCGCCATTATTAGATAGTCGTTCGTCCTCTTCCTTAATGGTGACAGTAATGGGCTTTCAGATCTTCATTTTTTTGCATCTTTCCCCCTTTCTGTCGTATATATTTTCTCTTTCCTCGCGTTTTTTGCATTACATTTCATATGTGAATATGACTCCCATTTTCTGTTCTTCTTCCTCAACGAGCTTACAAAGTAATTCTGTAAAAACGATCAAGGCGAAAATGACGTTGATGCTGATGCTGGTGACAAAAAAAACTACGTGAAAAGAAGTAGCAGCTCTGACTAAAGAGAAGTGTGATAATGCAAACGACGGAAAAGTACTGTTCACGGAATTATAACTTTAAACCCATGATGTCAGTCTAATTGGTACAGTACGACGCCACATGACCATATTTTTTTCTCAAATTACTTTGTTTTGCATTGTTTTTCACCCTTTTCTTCATGTCATAAACAATGTTTTAGATAGTGTCTAAGCACACCAATCGGAATGACATCACGGGTTTAAAGTTATACTTCCAGGAACAGTAAGGAATTTTTTTTAATCATGATTTTTTAGGACAAAAGTTATAAGAATCTTACAAGAGAGAAAAAAACATGTCTCACGTTAAGCGATAAATAAAACGAGCAAACAAAGTAATAGTTTTTTACCCGCTACAAAAAAACTGTGTACTTGTCACTGCACTAGTTTTTGCGTAAAACAGTTATCTCTAATTGCACAAGTCCACTTGTGCCTTGACTCACAAAACTGTTTTTAAGCGGCTCAATTACAGAATTTGCTTTTTTTTTCTCTTGTGTTACGTGCAAGATTTTATATTCTTTTTGAATAGTCTTGAAATGATTTTAAGCGAAGAACGGTATTTAAATGGATTTTTTCTTTAGAGTTTCAAAATGGTGCCATATTGGTTGACAACACGAGGCAGACATTTTTTTTTTTTCTGCGCTGAAACATGTATAAAAAACGGGATATATTTGGCGAAAATAACAATTACCACATGTGGCGTAGTTGTTTTATGATAACTACTTATTTGTCCGTCTGGTAGGACTTCCCTTTTTATTTCTGTTCGGCCTGTGTTACGAGAAATTATAGGCTCGATAGGAAGTGATAATTTCATAACTGTTTTGTCAGATGACAAAGCAAAAGTAGACTTTGATACTCTGAAAAGTGTCTGTTTGTACAGTACAAAAAAGTAACATATTATTTAGAAGCTATGATTATTGACAGAGTTTATGCTAGCTGGATACGGTGGTAAACTGGATTTTGGTGGATTTTAATAGTTGCGGGGTTGGTTGGCGTAAGAAAGAATGCTGGCACCATTAGAATGAATGAATTAGCAAAAAAAAAGTGAAGAAAATGTTTTAATAGAATCGTGAATGATTTCAGTCGTAACTGTGAAAATAGGAAATCTGTAGATAAAAGGTAGAAAATCAAGCTTACAATTTGGTGCCACTGCGTTTAACTGGCAAACAAAGAATGATGATATATGAAAAAGTTGCCTTCAATTGTAGCTTCTAAAGCTTTTTATTCATGTAGAACAATGGAAGGAATGTTGAAAACGATTGAGATTTATATATGTGTACATTTTTAATTTCATTCATAGCCATATAATTACTTTGCGCACATGTAATTCTGTCAGAATTTGTGTCACAGAATCTGAATGATAACATTTTTGACTGTAAAGGTATAGCAAATGTGGTTTCGGACCGAATAGATTTGCCAAATCGGCTCTATTTTTTCGTCCATTTGATACGTACTACGCATATACAAGACAACCGGTCGTTATAGCCACGCAAAATGTACAATATTGGGTGAGAGCTAGCATGTGCTAGCAACGTGCTAGCTAATAGCTTTAGGACATTATCATTTGGAAAAGCTGTACGAATTACCGGTAAACATTTCACCCATGATTATAGCAAAAAAGTATAAAAAAGTGAGTCGCATATTTAGAAACTTTACAAAATTTGCATCTTGACATAATTTTTTTAAAATTGCATTGCATATTAAACAGCGAAGTTTTACTTTTAAGTGTATTCAACATAGAACGACTTGAAGTCACAAAATCAGCACCACGCGTCCACCTTCATACTAGTGTTGTTTGACTGCTGTATCGTATCTGGATATACTGGTGACAAGTAAGAGGCTTCCGGTTTTGGGCTCATTTTATGGCGATGGATGGTATGATACTTTGTGAGGGATCTTGTATGAATGTCTGAGTCATTGCAAAGACATTTTCAAGATTTCTCTTGGTGTCACTTGAAGAATTCTTTTCTAGCCTTTTTACCGTCAGTTCTCATCCGATTTCTACTTACAGAAATCTGACAAGCAAATAATACCGAAAAAGTAAACATTTTTGTCGGAGGATTAGTCAAAAAATGTACATGATATCAGTCAGACAGCAGGACACATTGCAATAAAATGAAATGAATTTTCTTTGTAACGAAAATACAACAAAATATTAGCCCTCTTCTGAGGAACAACTGGTGTTTGCCATCCAAATGGAATGCTCATGCCTTTGAGAAGCAAAGAAAGAACTCATTCAAGCAAAACGCAAATCCGGATC
>VICI01002819.1:0-15209 GCA_019593645.1 Akabosia matsudoensis
TCATTACTTGCTGAACATAGTTCCGCTACGTAATAAATGTTGCCCGTAATCTTTTGACAATATGATGGATAAAATATGATAGATTAATAGTAATTTTAATATAAATAGCCTTTTCTATCTAACTCGAGTATATGTTTGCCTTCTCTCATATTTCATTTAAATGCCATCTGTCACAATTTCGAATCTACTTTATGCCAAGGCTAAGCTTTTTTTCCTTAAAAAATGTGTTTTATCCTGGTTTATTTTACCCCACAATTGAAGACGGAGTAGTAAAACTAAGAGATGAATCTCAGAATCGCAGATGAAGCCATTGCTTCCTGGAGCTTGTCTCTCTCCTGTCTAAACGATGTTCCAGTAGTAAAATTGGAACGGATGAATTGAGGTTTTGGTACTGCTGCACGCGCACGTCTAACCTTAATAGATCCCAGATATAATATTTATAACTTGTATACATATAAAAACCACTTTTTACGTTCTACTACTTTTACTAATTCATTTTCACTTTACATCTTCCCGGAAAACCCAGGCTTACGTCAATCCGGTTGCAACATGCTAGCCAGCCGGGTAGTTTTTTATAGATGTAACATAATATAAACATAGTTGAGGGTTCTACCTGATACTTTAAAAATATTATTAACATGCAAATCAATTTTTATTGCAACTCATTCGTCTTGAATAAAAAGGGAAAACTTTCGTTTCTATTTCTCTTCATTTTCCTCATACGACTCATAACTTCATGGTTTCTCCACCGAGGCATGTATGACAGCAGCGGCATCGTCATCCACGCCATCAGCGGTATGAATACATTATACCCCAGTGATGTATTCAGTTTTAGTAAGTTTCTTGGTTTAAATGTAGCCTGGGCTTCTTTCCCAAGACGCTTCTTGTGTCTTGTGAATGAATAATTGAAAGCCAGAAGGAAGATATTGATACAACATAGAGAGATACGATATGGGTGATTTCATTTTTAACTGAGTTCATTCTTTCATCTAATATGCCTCCAGAGAGAAGAAATATTTTGGGAAGAGTCGATGGCCCGTGGCGGATCAGTACAAAAATGCTTTTTTTGTAGAAGCCATTGCAGGAGATATGTGATTGAATTGAGGGGAGTCATATGCCAGAAAATCTGGGGCACGTCAAGCAAGCACGAAACGAAAGAACAAAATAACGACACGATTTTATATTTCTCCTACTTTCACTCCAGCTCACTCCCATATTTTACGTGAGAGGATTTTTACCAAGGGAAATAAGATCTGTATTTAGGTATCTCCATTGGATAAAAACTACGCGTCGTACTGGGTTTTGCTGATGATGGAGTATGTCATTTGAACTGGTGTTGACGACAAGGTTGTCTTATATAAAGCCTGGAGAGTGTCAAAGTTCATTTTATTTCAAAAGTCAAAATGAAATTTGAAGCAGGTAACAAGAAAATACTGAACCAATTACACTAATGACCTGATTTCATGTCCACAAAATTCAAAAGACTTAAAATTAAACCAGTATCTTTAGTCAAACGGGTACATTGTCTGGGCAGACAATTAAAAGTGGAAAAGGTTTGGATCACAAAATAGAATATATTGCTTTCCCTGGAAGAGGATACGAATAAAGAAAGAAGAGAAATTGCACATAACCACGGGAATATTTAGGTAATAGAGCTACTAACCGGTTAGTAGCTCTATTATTTGGGTTCGCCATTCAATTTAAGTTGTTTGAGAAACATCCGAGGAAATGACAGGGCGATGACTTTATCATTAGGAAGCCCAGTAATTGGGCAGGAAGCTTGTTTCGAGTTACTAATCCTAAAAATACTAAGCTTCTTTTTCGACACAAATTAGATACACACATACCATCATAGACTGCATATTTTTTTAATTCTAGGGGCTATAGACATGCATAGGCGTTATAGGTATCTTATGTTGTGTACGCAAATATTTACGATTTTTTTTGTGACACATTTGGGAACACAGTTGGCCCAAAAACAATATTCGAAAAGAACTCTCCAGTAGGTAACCCTCGCAGATTGTTTTCCGCGACAAGAAAAGGGTCATCGGTCAGTCAGACGTGCTAGGAATGTAGTTGCAACAATTGTGCTCTTCCTCTTGTTGAAACTCTTTTTCAAGACTAGATCTACACGGATTTTATCCTTAAACTATGTCTTTCGTTCTTTATTTATTTAGTTTTGTTCACATATCTCCTAATCTTTCTACTCACATCGTAATTCAATGAAAGCCTTAACCTGGTATATTGTATATGTTAGCTGCACGAAACTTACATGTAAAACTTTTAATCAGCCTCTAGGAATTCAGGAGAAGAGGTACCAACCAGAGCAGAAAGAAATTGGATGTGATCAACATATTGATTTTCATTTGAGCTGGTAATTACGTTGCATGAGCCTGATTTGGAAAGTAAACTTGAAAGCTACTTAAAGCTTGCAATTAAAGGGTCTCCAAGAGAAAAATATCCTGTTTTACCAGAAACGAAAGGCTTAGAATGTCCTGTATGGCTTACGCTATTATAATGACGACATGGCGATCGATAAGTAGTTAAGAGGATTTTTTCACCTCTCCATGCAGACTTGCTAGTCGAGGTGAGAAAGAGGCTCATTATACAGTTATCATGCATGTGAGGTACTTGTTCCAATAACTCATCGATCAATAGTGTTCTGAACGGTTGCACAATTTTACTTCACAGCTCATACGACCAGCAATGTGACGGAAATTAGTGTGCCACGGATTTACATAAACAACCATTTGTCATTCGATAACTGCTGGTGCTGACATGTGAAGGCGATTTTTTCGCCATTAAAACTACGCGCTTAAACAGATCGCTTTGCAATGTGAACGTGGGCGAGTGAAAGTAACCTTTTGTTTACTTTGCAAGGCGTAAGCTCCAAGTTCTTTCTTATGCTCAGCCATCAAACGCTTATCTAGTATATACAAGGTAAAAACGCATTAAAAGAGCACTTGGGTTTTATATCAGAAAGAACTACTTGTCGCAAAATGAATATCTCAGCTTGCCCCTAGTAAGTATTCTTTCAAGCTCAAGATATGCATGCAGCTCATGTCATAACCAAAAAGATAAGAGGATTTACTCATGGTTGCATTACGCAAAAATCGCGTATTTTTATATACTCATGACAGTAAAATGAGGAAAAAATAAGGTATAATTCTGAAATAGACATATTGAGTACTTTCTAATTTCAAAATGCACTGCTACATATGCACTGTCACGATTGTTTGCAGCCTACATTGTCATATATATTTTGTAAAAACTGTGTGCTCCACAATTTCCTTACTCCCTAAAGCAGTGAAAGTTTTCAAGAAAATGTTCTTCCCTTGGGGCACAGAATGTGGATGTACCTGAAATGAAATTCTTTGTATAAAACTCAATTCTGTAGCTTTTAACCTTTGTCCTGTATGCGGAACGTTATTGGTATGGATATTGGGTGATGTTTGCAATGACTTGTCGTATAAAGCTCAAAGAATTTTTTTGGGGAATGTTTGCGTGTTTCCCAGTCCCAGTCGAGAATTGAGTACAAAGCGCTTTCACAGTTACTAGAATAAAACTACATTCCATTCCACTCCTTTCTGAAGAATCATGAGCAGATTTTACTTTCCAAACGGTACCTCCAACAGTTTCCTAGGTCCATTCTTGAAGGCCCCAAGAAAACAGCATGGTCGCTCACGTGCCTCAGTAGCAGTCAGTTCAACAGAAGAAAGCAACTCTCCAAGTGATACTGAAGTTGTTCGACGAATACCTTTTGACCATGTCCACTCGAAAAATAAGCACAATACGCGATCATTTGTGATGGCAGTGCTTTGGATAATCAATCTACTTGTGTTGACGCTTTTTTGCATTGGGAAGCTCACAAAACTACAATCTGACGTTGACAAGCTGTCGACTGAGCTGATGTCCCTCAAAAGCGAGTTTCAAAATCAAAAAGACAACCTTCTACAGGTTTCGATGTTGGAAAAGATGGATGTAATAGTTGAAAATCTGATTAAAATGAATCACCAATTGAGTAACGTATCAGAAACGCTTATCGGGCAAGTTTCAGTTGCTAATTCAGTGTGGAAAATAATGAGCAAAGAAATGGACAGAAGAATCGCTGCATACAAGGAGCAATCTGGAGCACCTACCTTTCCTCAATGTCCACTACGCATTTCTGTCTTAATGAAGTCAAATCGTACTATTTTTACAGAGGAAAACTTTTCGATGAACGCGAGCATTGTTCATAAGAGAAAGGAAACTTTCTCCTCCAAAGCTCCACGTCGAAAGTTAACGTTAGAGATAGAAAATTCAGTTTGCAAACTAAACTGGGCTTTCCCTCGGGTAACCGCATAGTTTTAAAACTTTGACTAATCGCATTGTACACACATAACTTTTCCAAGCCTCGAAATCTATTTTCTTTCGTTTAATCTAGATCCTACCAAGAGGATGGCGGAATAGAAGTCAAAACAAACCTGCCCCGCAAGAACCTACTGCACAGTATTATTGGATTCCTAACGTCATCAAAGTAAAAAATGAAATAGCAAATTGGTTTAGTAATTGGGTTAGCGCTATTATGAATAACTTCTGATGACAAATGACCATTTTTAATGAGAAAAGGGTCCTCAAAAATATGGAAGGATTTCAACAAGGAAAAATTATATTCCTTTTTCACTGCTTTGTTTTAAAACTCTTTAAAAACTTAGGATGGCATATTGAATAATACAAGGCTAGTTCAACTTTGTTTCTTTTATACGCGTCACGTTTTTACATCTAAGCATATGGGATTATCACTGATTGTATAACACTTCGTCAATCACGTATTAGTATTTAAGCATTTTCGACGGAAGCAACATTTCCTGTCGCACAATTCATACTTTACTTGCCTACTATAGTAATGTAGGACACAGGTCGTTTCCAAGCATTTCTTCAAACGACACAGTTATAAGACCAACCATCATCCGAAAAGTTGTGTTTGTTCTTGTTGCACACTAGCCATTTGGTAATCCTATTACTAGGAAAACCCATTGTCATTACGTGTTTTCCCAGTGAAGCAAGCCCATAAACAAGAACAAGAAAATAAATGATGACCAAAAATGTATGCCTCATTTGTATCTATGTCAATTTCTAGGTGTTCATATATACTTGTTTGTTACCCTCACGCCTTTCGTTAAGCCAAGCATGACTCAATGCAATCTGCTGAATGGGGACAATTCGCTTTGTTCCTATTTTCCACCTTTAAAACGATTTTGAAGCTACATGACGAGCGATGAGTAAACCTCCTTTAGCAGTGGGTACGGATACGTGCGAAACTCCGCAAACATTCGATTTCACTTACTTTCCCTAAAAACTTGTTCATGCATGTTAGCCCATTTCCTGTTGAATTGCTGAGCTGTCAGGTTGCTCTAAATTAACTTTTTTCCTCGCATTTCTTTCGCGTGTCTTTCGTAAGCATCCGCTGTTTGATTGAAGAATATAATGCGCGAAGGGATGACGGAGGTAGTCATTTTTAAAACGGAGGAACAAGACAAGCGGCATGATTGCAGAGGAAAAGGAAGATTGAAAAGGGACCTTGTGCGAGTCTATTAAAACAGAGATGAAAACGGAAGTTTGTACAGCTCTGAGTAAGAAAGAGACGGGGAAAACTGGGTTGCTCTTGTTGACAATTCTTATAAAGGTGGAATTTGTAGACTCACAACTTCAGAGAGGAAGCAAGGGAAAAATAATTTATAGATACTAGTTGGAAAAACAAATGAAATAAGTTTGGGTGGTGGGCTTTGCGTGGGAGTTTTTGTCGCGTATATGTTTTACACGGGAGAAGGGTACTTCGCTTTTGCCAATGTGAATGTATTAATGGTGATAAATTGGACTTAAATAACATTATTAAGATACTTAGATTTGCATCCGGCCATAAAAAATGTAAATTTTGGTTTTTTTACTGTAGGAATCCAAAAAATATATACGTCTTTGATAAAAAAAAGAACGTTCGAAACACACAGGTACTTCTTGGTCATTGGTTGTAATGTAGCTGATCTATTATGCATCCTACTGCATTGGTATATCGTACACATTTTCCTCCGCTATCTCTTTTACATATTTATTGAATAACACTGACTGAATAGTATTCAAATGGATTATTTCATAAAGCAAATGAAAACCTGGACAGGTTTCCGGGAAAGTTTTGTCTGCTTTTCTGTGGCTTTACTTTCTCAGAGCGCATTCTTGTCGTTCTATGAAAGATGAAGGGCGTAACGCGTATTATTAACCCTTCAATAAACCTTCTCAACTACTTACATCGTACTCAAATAAAAACAGTTTCATGAGCACTTTTCTATAGAATACGTCAACAAAAAGAGAACACGTCTGACATGCATACTGCCTACTGCCTCTCGGAATTTCCAAACATCCTGGTAAATAAATTTTAAAACGCGACGAGTGTTGTCCAAGAAAAAAAAAAAATAACGTCCGTTTTTACGCGATAGTTTGGCACAGCAAAAACAGGTAGTGATCAAAGATATCCTTTAAAAACTGTCTTTCCGAAATATACAAGATATATAGACGATATATCCTTTGTATCTTGTATTTCTTTTGAACAAGGCAATTTGTTCTCTCTTATTCGTTGTGTTTTGACAGGTGATTACCCTGAATACCCTCTTCATAGAAATACAAACTGGAAAGGCGTCTGCTCGCATGATAATATTAAATAACACCATCTGCATGAAAAGGGAATGTATATCATCACTTTAAAATATCTATCCGCATTGATAAAACGGGAACAACTTGATGGCTTATCTCACAACCACATCTTTCGCTTTCATCCATTATTATACAATCTGCTAATCAACTCCATTTCATAAATAACTTGTGTAACCCACTTTATCCGAGAAAATTGAATGAATCCAGATAAGCTTTTAAAAGGATTTCCGACGATAACTCGTAAAGTAATAGACAGCTTAGAAAGTGTGTTATCGATTTTGGTGTTTTTCCTCGCGAGAAAGCCGAATCCTTCTTGGTTTAATGTATAAAAGTTCTACGGATTTGACACGAAAACACTTTAACGTAGCCAAACGTTGAAAAGACGCTAATGTTTTAATTCACATGTCGATTTCAGGACGCTTTCAGAGTGAGCCAGTCCAAAAGGTTTCTTTGACGGAAGAGAAAGTACAATATTAATGTTTTGGATGCCACCCATGGAATTAACGGTTTATTTTATTTTTTAGAGCAGAAAAGGCTTTTGACAAAAAAGAGCTCTCTGAATTATTTTCTTTGTGAAATTCAATAAGCAATCCTCAGAAACAACATCTATCTGTATTATTATCATGGGTAAAAAATGGGATAATGTTCTCCCATTATATTACAAAAGAGAGCTACAAATCTCATTTGTGAACCACGCTAAAGGAGTATACTGTTACACACGATGGCATAATGAAAGAAGAAAAGTGAAAGCTGATTTGAGGACAATAAGAAAGCGTTACTGCGTAATTTCATATCATCGAGAAAAGACCCTGAACAAAAAAGAATTTCTTCTGGATGCGCAGACGAACCTATCAGGTTTTTTACATGATTTCTCCTGAAAGTTAATTAGATTTTGGATCGTCTGACGCCAACGGCCGTTACTCATAAACGGATTCTTTACTACACGTACATATATATACATATAAGCCTATCCTTCGGTTTTTGGAACGGCTTATGTACAGAATTGTTCATAAACATCTTACCATTTGTCCAAAAACGCAACGGTAAGTTTATTGACTATCTGTATAATATGGTGAGATATTTATATGCTTTCATCCTGTACATTAATTTCCATTGAAAAAGTTGCCACTCCCGTTTACAGAGCGTTTGACTGGATATTACTGATAAATAACGTTTTACGTGACAGGAATCATTGATTCTCTTTTCGTTCTTTACCCGAATACAAGGTCAAACAAATAAATCTTCTATGAATCATCTTTTATTACAGAGAGAAAAAAATTGCTCCATGTTGTTTATATTTTGAGCTTAAATGACTACAAAAGCGATCGTTTTCTGACTTACCCGTAGCCGAAATTCCGGTGGCAGGCCACCAGGGAGTCTTGCCACCATTCTCATTGCATCTCGCCATTGTGTAAAGCTGGAGTCGTTGCTGCTGTCATTCCTTCCTAAACTTAGTAGTGGAATGATTCGCAATTCTACAAAGGAGAAAGAAAGGTCATCACCCCTCTTTAATAACAACGCTTACTCAATAGCGTCAAACTACAAAAAATCAACAGCTTTTTTTTTGCACAAAATTTATGTTTCACGGCGCTTACGTCCTGTGGAGTTTCTTCGGTCAGCTATTGACTGGGAGCCACCACCTCCATAGGCGAGAGTTTTCAGAGAATTAATTAATTCTGTCATCCTTCAGGGCTTGTGTAATAGTTTCAGCTATTTGTTATTATTAGTTGTACGAGATGATGAAAACACTTGTTTTTCTTTTAGTCCAAAAACATTTCTCCTCTGTTACAATCCATAATTTCCTTGTTTGTTAGAATCAGTGGAAAACACGATGATTTTAGATGATGTGAACATTACAGCAATGCATAATGTCAATAAACTTTAGTTTGTTATTTCTAGCTTTCTCTCAAGATTTTTTTTTCTATTAAAAGTTCTTCTTCCTGATTTGAAGTCAAGTGTTCCACGAAAATTACAAACCCTCGAAAAAAAAACTAACAACTTCTGCAAGAGCAGGATATTATTAGACGCTTTCACCAATTTTTTCCTTGTCTGTTTGTTTTTCAATGGGAAAAGCTTACATCATAAATGTCAAAATTCTCTTGTTACAGTAACGTAATCTCTGAAGGCTGTCCAGTATACAATAGTACGATAGTCCTTAATATGGGTCAGCATGCAACTTTAATGTTAAGTTAATGCAAGGGAAAAAGCTATTATAGGATGTCGTATTTGCATATTTGATGGCGAAACTTTTAGCTTAGTGCTGACATTAACAGGGCACGATGATAAGCAAAAACGGCCGTATTCACGTTTTCTTTGTTATTAACATACCGAATGTTCTTCGTAAAATAGGATTTTATGTGAATTTAAGATGAAAATGCGTTTTTAATATTCACAAAGTTGTTTTTCTTTAGGCGTTCCTTAAGAAATTAGTTTGGTGTCTGCAGGCGCGTGTTCGATTTACTGACTCACGTACGTAGATGCACAGTAATTACGGATTGGATTCATGCAGCTAGCGTATCTTCACAGGGGGCAATCTGAAATAAGAAGGAAAAGTAATAAACTAGTTTTCACAAAAAATGTAGGACTTCCAAAGTTATTGACACCGTCATGCAAGAACTTTTCTTCTAGAAGTATGTATTTGTCTTTCACTTGGCAGGGCACAATTTGTTACCAAAATAGTATGTGGGAAAACCAGCTTAACACGCTTGGAGTGCTAGTTTGATTAATATTGTGAAAAGTTCAGGGCAACACCTGTAAGAAAACTCATTTTCGTGTCCAAATGAAATGTTTTTGGCATGTCAACAAGGCTGATTAACATGGATGGCAATCATGGACAGCGAAATGAACGTTAAATACAAACTGCCACTACCAAGAAACTCCTTGGTTACTGTTCATTACTCGTGTGACGATGCCTTCCATGTCCCAGTTTCATGTAAATGGCTCCAGAGGTGCCGCGCAGGGATCCTTGTTAGAAAAGTTAGTGGCAGTAGGACAAGAAAATGAATGGGATAAACACAAGCTGTCTTTTCACAAAAAAAACTGTACTTTTCCGTTGACAACTAATTGTCATATTTAGCAGAGGCGCCATATATTTGTTACAGTGTTTTTTGCGCACTTTTAGTTGCTTTAAAAAATATTATATTATGTCATAGAAACGAGGAGGATACATAGGAATTTCATATAAGAATAGACGCCCACACAAAAAAAAACTGAGTCTCTTTGTAATAATCATTTTCTTATTGATAGAAAGGCCGCTTTGAGGATCCGAGGCTTATGTAACTAATAATATTAATATTTTTACAGAATACACGATAGGTGTTTGATTACGAGTGACTTGTTCGTTAATACACTTTACAAATTGTGGCTTTCCTCCTCATGCAATTAGCCACAGTTGCGTAAGGTTTTCAGTGTTAAAATAAAACTACAAATAGTTTTCGAAACCTCTAGCCAGCCTCTAATCCTGTTAAAACTCTGGCTTGATTAACTTTTCATTAATGATTCATCCTTCTCGAATGGAGTGTTTGGTTTACCGTTTCATGGGGCACCGACCCAGAAAAGATTGCTTAAAGATTTGATAGTTGTGTAACAAGTAGGCTACCCGAATACTCAGCGCTGTAAAAACCCTCAAAAAAGTTGTTTGTTGAAAAAGTTACGATTCGCTTGATTTTAAGCTTCAGTCCGTGATCTTTTAATCCGTGATACACAGTTCGAAAATTCTCAAGCAATTGGAACATTGGAACTTGTTGCAATACATGCAAAATTAGTGGTTATTTCGTAGAATGCTTAGATATGATGTAGATAATTTTAAAACAAACATGCTACAAAATCACGCACGTTTTGTACCAGTGAAATAGTATTCGAAACTAATTGCTTCAAGGGCATTTCTATGTTAGATTGTAAGCTCTGTGCTTTTTCGTACAACTTCAAAGGGAGAAAAGCAATGATCAAAAAACTCTTGTTTCCTTTTATGCTTTTGTAAATGTTCAATAGTTGTAGGGCTACTAATGAAGCTAATGATGTGTAAACAAATGTTTCAGAAACAAGAGGCAAATTCAGCCGACAATTAGTCTTTAACCGGACAACTGCGAAGTAAACGACGTGCTCCTATAAACCCAGACCTAAAGCAAGAAATCCAGAGAACTGTAGCCGAGACATTTTATATTGTAGGAAAAACATCCTTACTGAGGTTTCCAGGTCCATAATAATGACCAATGTCTCGGCCCATGATTCTTGTGCTTTCGTGCAAGAATGGTCACTTTAGAAAGAGGAGTTTAGATCTAATATATTTATAAGGACCCGTCTCATTGTACCCCACGTCTGACGCTAGGCATAGAAGCTAGGAAACTTTATTGGGCCAATATTGGCACATTCCATTTTACAACATGTTCCATTAAATCTGCTATTCGTGGAGAAACAACCAGATGTTGTGAGCAGTCAATCCGATCCGAAGCGCATAACTTTCAATGTAAAATCCATTACCATGCATGATTCATGAATAATTTTTTTCTGTCATTCTGTTTCTCTTCCACAAATACCTTTTTGCAAACTAGACGTGGAGTTTCATACCCGTGCAAAAGCTGCCTAAGCAAGAGTACCTCCTGGATCGCCATTAATCATTGAGCTAAAAATAGCATGCCAAAATACCTAATAAATCATTTTAAAACTGTTTTTACACTTATTCATCAAAGTTAGCAGCTCCCTACCGAGGTCAAACTGACACCAACTTTGATAAAAAAAAATATGCGTGAATAATTGGTAAATATGCCAAACACATGAACATTTATTATATCACTTATCAAAAATAGCTATTTTCCACAGGTTTACGGAGTCTATAGCTATGGTTTCTCTGCGGCTACAAAGTGCGATTTCTTAAATTTGTGAAGGCCAAGCCCGCAAAAGGAAGAAATGAAGTATGACAAGTATGAAAACGGAATGTCAAATGCTGGTCTCGAAGAAAGCCTGGCGACTTTGGCTCTGTTAACCTTGCAACTAGCATGAGTAACAGAGGCAAAATGTTATTTTTGTCATAGTAATTATGCATGCAAATTAGAGGCAAAATGCATAGGAAATAGAATTTTGCAAGCAAAACTATTTCCAGCGTATACAAATGAGCATTTACAGATGAGAACTAGAATTGCTGGAGTAATTTCATCTTGATAGTAAAATTGTCGCTATAGCAGCTACAAGCAATTCTAAAATTGGCACAATACTTTCAGTACGCATTACTTTTAACCACCCTGACCTTGCCAAATGTCGTCTGCAGCTATAAAAACCCAATTTATAACAACATTTTCTCTGGAAAAAAACTAGCGTTGGTTTTTGCGACCACCATAATACTTTGAGTACGCATTACTTTTAACCACCCTGACCTTGCCAAATGTCGTCTGCAGCTATAAAAACCCAATTTATAACAACATTTTCTCTGGAAAAAAACTAGCGTTGGGTTTTGAGACCACCATTCTTGAAAGAAACAAGTGGACTTGCCTTGAAGCATTATTAGATCTAAATCCTCGTCTCGTGATCATCTCCTACATGCGGGTACGGGAATAATACATACGTGATACGTACAGGTATGCTATATGCATATGGGTCTTGCAGCCATACGTTTGTTGCTACATCTTGTCGCAACCTTTAAGCTAAAACAATAAGAATCTATTTTTAGAATAACTTTTCCTGATAATTCTTTTCCAACTTTTTTCATTAATCTTTCTGATTCAACCCCATTCATTAGCGTAATGGTTCCTTCCGTTTCTTTAGCCACGAAAGGATAATTCAAGGCTCTTGGCAAATAAATAAAACTACAGAAATTACCATTTGGCCAAGCCATATGCCATGCCTATCGCTGACAGTTCCCGTCGCTCTCAACTTTTTTCCTTTTGCCATCATTTCAGCAAAAATTATTTGTTTATCCGATCCGTTCAAATCAGAGGGAAGAAAGGCTCGTAAAAATTTGTGTTTTGAGTGTTTACTTTATCGTAGCAAAACCACAACCTCGATCTACTCCAATCAAATCTGTGCAAACAACAGTTTCCAAGTGACTCCCTATCGCAAATCTCGACTTTTTGTTCAACAATTGCACACTCACAACTTTCCAATATTCAAACGCAAATACTTGCAACTCATGCAGCTACACAAACTCTGTAATTTACATATAAACACGGCCAGACACAATTACATAGAGAAAAAAAGTATGTCATTTATCATTTTAAAACATGTTTTTTTCCTACCAATTAAAGCTGTGTGCATGCATGGGACCTGCAATGTCACAAGTCTTGGAGAAAGTCCTTCGCCAAATTGATTACAAGGTAGTGCCCATGAATATTAACGTTTTAAAATTGTTCACCACTCATTCTATTGTACAGTTTTGCGTGTCACACATCGATAAATTGTTTTGTACTCACACTTTCAAAACTAGTTTTTAAATAAATTTTTACACAAAATTAAAGCTGTAGCTCAGTCTTAAACAGCTCCACGTCCACGTTTTTCACTATGAACTGCTTCGCCCTAGAAAATCACACCGAAACCAGTTGTTTTCTCTTTCCGATCGAAGAATGAAAACACAAGAGTACAGCAGCGGGCTGATGTGTTTCTGCTGTTCACGGGTTTCAGCTCATGTGGAGAAAGTACCCCAAAGCTTACAAACAGAAGGTTCACAAAGCCACCACGAGTCCAAAGACCTTTGCTTTTACTTCACTCTTCTGGTCTTTCAGATATGAAGTAGAACAGTAGCTTCCTTGCAATTACAACCGACGGAGTTTTTCATGAAGAAGGATAAAAGCTCTGTTACTTTTTAAAGTGAACAATCCGTAACATCTAATCCTTGCTTATCGTTCAGAAAAATGTGGATGATAAAAAAAAACTTTCCAACTTCAAACAAAAATACAACTATGTATATTTATCGCTGGAAGGTAGTCTTTCGTCTATAAAAAAAAGTCTATCTATTGTGTTTTACTCTGCTACACACAAAAAAGAGACCACCTATATGTATTTTTTTTTTAGAAAGTTAGTTTTTTAGTCTGCGGGTCTGCTTGTTCATCGGCCCAGGTCGACTTCCTTCTGACAGGATTTCCAAAAGGCGTGCATGCATTTTAACATGAAAAACTCTCTCTCCAGCTCAGTTCGTGTTACAAATAGTCAGAACAAGAGCTGCTGGAGCTTGTATGTCTGTTGAATAGATCTGGCTGGTCTGGAATATTTTGGTTAGCACTACATTGCATGAACAGAAGCATATTCGTTCCATTTTAGCTAGTGTGCCCTGATGTAGTCATGAAAAAACAGTTTTTTTTCATGTGTGTTGCGTTACCGTTAGTATATATCGTGCAGGAAAAAACGGTACATGGGGAAACGGTGTTGGTGTGTTTTATAGGGAGGAAGAGCATATTGTGTTATAGGTGTAGTACTACGTGGAAAACATTATTTTCATAGTCGTAAGACCAAGAGTTATTCTGGCTTCCTTTCTGCTAGAAAAAAAATGCCGCAATAACGTTTGCTACTATGGCAGTTTTTAGTTGGTAGCTTCATTTCTTTTTACACTATGGATGGGCTGGTGAGAGGATGAGATACAAAAAATTTGGAAGGAATGTTATTTTGCAGGCTGTATCAAGTGGTTGGTGGTGAATAAAATGGTATTGGAGTGATTAAGGTAGGACGAAACACAAGGTGCAGCAGTTGTTGTATACTTGCGTGGTTTCCTTTTATCGTTGCCAATATAAAGTTGTCAAGGAAATTTGCAAAAAAAAAACTTTTCTGGGTTATGATGAAAATAGACTGCATGGAAGCTGGAAGGCGAGAATAAATTTTGGCTTTGGCATACTTGTGGCTATAGCAAAGGGAGCCTGGCCCAGTCAGCAATTTGACTCACTAGCTTCCATGAATGCTCCGATGGTTCATGAGAATGACTATTACTACAAGACTCAATGGTATGCTTCTGAAGACTACTTTATCAGCCACATATTGCAAATTAATGTAAAAGAGGGAACACTAAATTACAACAATCAATTTTCTCCGGTTTCTTCAGATAAGCTATATTCTTGATCTGCGTGATGACAGCTAAACACGTTCCAATACTCTATTTTTGAGCTCGGTGAACGGGTGCTCTGCTAGGCTTTTACCAACAGACGACTGACGCGGAAAAAAAATTTAACTGATTACATTCGTGCAGATTTTTAAAATAAACAAATCACGGGAAAATGGCTTGTTTTTCTGTCTAGGGCAAGAATTTGTTAAACGATTGAGAATGGCTTCGAGGATAATTATATACAACGGGTAGAATATAATATTTACTGGTCGCTTTTATTTAAGAATCGATTAAAACATATCCGTGAAACTTATATAGAATAAAACGAGTTTAAAAACAAAATATCTGGTGTACATTAAGACAATAATACATTCTCGGCAGCCTAACATACGAATAACAATGATCAGTTTCATCATTTCAACAGGCCACTCATAACAAAACATTAAAAACGAGGTATTCCTTCGATGATTACAAAATAAAAATGAATTATACTAATTTTACGTAATTA
>VICI01002820.1:0-15202 GCA_019593645.1 Akabosia matsudoensis
AGCTCGTGACGTGCCTCAGTGAAATCATCAGGAATGACACGGTCAACGACAAAACGCAACGAATCAACAAAGGCTGCCGGAAACAGGTTCGCTACTTAATCTTATCCAAGATTCAGCTGGAGTCGGATAAGGCGGATCAAAATTCTCTATATGCGGCTTGCAGGTACAAAAGAATCTGACAAAGTGCAACAAAACCGTTAGGGATACACCCCAGGGGGAAAACTTCTAAGCTTTTTGTTTTATTTGTATGTAGAAGTCAGATACGGACGTTATGCGGAGACGTTACTCCCGGAGGTGGTCGTATTTTGGAGTGTTTACGAGTCAATGAGCCAAAAATCGGAAGGGAAACGCCCTGCCACAAAAAACTCTTCAATGTTGAGCAGGAAGTTAATTTGGACTCTAAGCTAGACGTAGCCCTGGCTCGAGAGTGTGACTCGGAGATTAAATACTTTTGCTCTGGCTCGGAAGTAGACAACCTCGTGTTCTGCCTCAAGATGAACTTGCACAAGGAGGGATTTGACATGGCGCGCTGTGGAAAGGTCGTTCGGGAGAGGCTCATGGAGCAAAACTCCGACTCTCGACTTAGCCCTCGGCTTCATAAATCTTGTAAACTGGACATTGTCAAGTTTTGCGGGGAGAGTCAAGCCTGGAGAAGGCCGAGTGATTGCCTGCTTGAAGGATGTCTTTGTGAATCCTAAAAGCCACCTGTCACCAAGCTGCAAAGAGCACATCGAGGGAATTTTGGAGGGGGCTGCACAAGTCGACGTTAGAGTGGATGGAATTTTATACGCGGCGTGTAGAAATGAGGTAAATTAAGCCTGAAAATTATTACCTTTTTGTAAGAGGGTTCTTATTGGTGCTGTTTTTGTTTTGTTTCTCCAGATTGAAACGTCATGTAAAGACTCTGGCGTCGATAACGACGAAGGAGATGCTGGAAAGGCTGAGGAATGCCTGAAGANTGTTTTTGTTTTGTTTCTCCAGATTGAAACGTCATGTAAAGACTCTGGCGTCGATAACGACGAAGGAGATGCTGGAAAGGCTGAGGAATGCCTGAAGACACTCTTCCGGGAGAACAGAATCCCGTCTACAAAGTGTGCGAATGAGGTAGCACAACTTATTAAATCGACAATGGTCGATATTCACACGGATCCGTTGCTGAATCAAGCCTGCGCCATGGATCTCGTGAGATACTGTGATAAAGTTCCTCCAGGCGAAGGGCGACGTGAGCTTGAAACATGAAAAAAGATTCGTATGTGAATCCCCCGTCGCCGTATCTAATTTGTACATTTTTTCCATTTTACTCGTCCGCAGTTGTGTCCTGCCTGGTGAGTAAACTAGACGAGGAAAAGGCCTCGCTCAAAGGCGTCCAGCACCATCTCCTTCATCCCAAGTGCCGAGATCTTCTCTCACAACGCTCCGAACTGTTCCGAATGGCTGGAGCATCCGCCCGGCTCGAGTCCCTTCAAGACATCGTCATTTCTGTGAAGGAGTCGCCGAGTCGAAACTACTTTCTTATTGTCGCCATGAGCGTGGTCGGCTGCATCTTTATATTTGGTCTAGTCTGCGGCCGGGCTACGAACAGAAGAGCGATGTCGAAAAACAAATAAACGAATTTACCAAAAAAAAATCAAATCTCTCTCTCTCTCTCTCTCTAGAGGAAAAAAAAGTACTGAAAGTAGGTTTTCTAAACCTTTTTTGTTTGTTATTTGTTAGTAAGTGAAAGCACTAGAGAAAGTAGTTGTTTTTCTCTAGTTTGATGTTTTATAGGATTGCTCTAATTCAATCAATTTTTTCCTCTTGTAATCTCTGTACATTTTTATACCTCGTACGGTTTTGTAGTCAATATTATCGCATAACGAGGGGGAGTTACGGATGAAATATTTTATGTCGGAAGAGCATAAATCGGTGCCTAATAGTTTATAGTTCCTTGTCTATTTGTAATTATAAATGTCATTACGTTGAAGACTCGCCTGGCTTCTTTTTACTTATAAAAAACTGTAAGTATTTATTTATTTGACCGTCCCGTTAAAGAAAAATCTGTCTCAATGTGTAACTTTACATTTTAGTCATTTTTTGTACTAGCTTCGAACGCTTGGTGTGGATGTCGTGAAAAAAATGACTGTGTGGATAAATAAGGACTGCTGATGCTCATGATATATGAATAAATATTACGATGTGTATTTGCGTGCATAATAAATAAAGAAATAAGGCTTATCGCCATAAACAAAATCTAAATATCTTGCAGTAAACTTGACTAGTCTTTACTTGTCGGCTTAAACTCTTACGTTGTACAGATACTCATAAATTAGTATAAAAATTGTTTACTTGAACTACATTTTGCTAAACAACTACCACGCTTAACAATTTAATCAGAGTCGCTGCTGTCACTGGAATCCTGGAGTTTACTTCTTCTCCTGGCACGAGCCAGAGGAATCGCGTACGGGAACTGTTTCCCATTGGACAAAGCGGCTTCCTTCAGTCTCTTCAAGACATTTGTCGGGTAGTCTTCAAGTTTGATTGATTTCAATGACTCGTCCAAATATGACAATGCTTCTTCAATTTTTCCAGTTTCACCTACAAATTAAAAAATATGTGGCGTTTTATGCTCAAAACGTCCTTCGCCCGGCATCCATCTTATTGACTGTTATTAGCATTTGAGAAAAATAACTTACCCAAAACGTCTAAGAGACAACTGCAAGCCACCGCCTTGGCTGTTCCACCCAGTTGCTCTGACGCCATGACGTGTTGGGCAACGTTCCGGGCAAGATCAGCGTCCTGCGATTTCCTCGCGTCGAGGACCAGTGTTCGAAAAAGCACGCGAGGCTCTGATTTCAGCTAAAGACAAACCCAGATAGGTAAATGCACTGAAATGATCTTAAAGCTTCGTTGGAAAAGTATTTGAAAATCTTACCGAGCTGTTCCAAATTTCAGTAGCCCGATCAAAATCCTTCTTGCCCATGTAAAACGTGTACAAAACGTTGTTCAATGCTCGTCGATGAACTCCCCGCGCTTTGTTCGCCAAATCTTCAACTGAGAAATGGAAGAAGAAATAATCATTTTTCATAAAAAGAGACAGATTTACAATAATGAGTCCAATGTTTGAGTCTTACAGTCACTCAACAAACTTTCGTTTTTCCGAAGAAGAGATACAGCACCGAAGACCGGGATATTTCCCATCTCCTCCGAGTCTTCTGCTTCCGGATTTGCTTGGCGACTGCCTTCCTCCGCGCCTGCTCCGATCGCGTTTTCGACAACCTTTTTAATCCCAGTTTCGAAGTACGCGGCGCCTTGGTCAGCATTGTTGTACGCAATGCAAAGACGACTGTTGAGCATGACTTGCCGCTTCAACTCGACGGACAACGTTTCGTTCATCTTCTCCAGGGCACTGATATCCCCCACGTTTGCCAGTCGAGCAACTAGAAACCGCAGCACTGAGGGTCGTGGATGGGCGCCAGTTTCGAACAATTGTTCGCTCAAACGGGTCGCCTCGTTTAGGCGTTCAGCCCGAGCCAAGCGGAGGATGAGATTGCTCGAGTCGATGACATTGAGGGAGGAGCCATCCGCTTCAATTCTCTGCTTGATCTGAAGCGCCTTGTCAATCTCGTTCATGTCGATGCACTGGCGAAACTCTGATAGCGACCTTGGCAGTCCAACTGTCATTGAAGTTGCCTCTTTCTCTTGTTTTGAATGGGCAGAGGAGTGATCCTGACTACTTCCGGCTTCTCCCAAACTGCTCATCATTTCCGATGGCTCTGGCGTCACAAATGGCACAGAGCAGTTATTCTTCCGTAAAAAATCAGCCAAGTAAATAAGCAGTTCAACGGACGGCTGGACGTTCTCTTCTTGCATAGAGGTCCACACACTGAGCGCTTTGTCGGTGTCGCCAAGCTTGCAGTACGCCTGAAGCAGGTAGAAATACATCGAGTTTCTATCCACATCCATGAGATCTCTCGTCACTTGGATGAGATTTTCCAGCTCCGACACCCGATTCTCTTTACTGTACCGCTGGCAGAAGAGCTCAATCTTGTCATTCCTTGCACGGAGTCCGGGCGTCTGTTACAAATGAATTTTTAAAGCCCCATCATTTCATCATTTTTAAACAAACTCGCTAAAAATCAGTTTAAACTTTTTAGCTTAACTACCTCCAGAATTTTCTTCGCCTGGCGCAGCTTTCCACAATCGATAAACGCAAAGACGAGATCATACATGCTGTTCACTTCCCCGTGAATACTGGTGCTCAGGTCCATCACCTTTTGAAGCCTGTCAGCATCCTCCATCTTGATAAATCTACAAAACAGCTCGTTCTTCCAAGGACTGACACGATGCTCCGTTACACACCGCTCAAACTCTTGCAATGCCCCGTCCAGATCATCCTTCGACAGATAAGCTTTGATAAGCGGCCCTAATGTAACGTTATTCACTGGAATCAGCTTTCTCTCGTTCAACACGTCAAAAATTTCTTTGATTTTCTCTGGAGATGTTTCTGCAACAGAGTTGAGTAGCCGCCAGGCTGTGACCTGCTGAGCACCTCCGCCTGGTTTCCGGTTTTCGTCTCGGGGCGTGTTTTTCACGACATTTAGACAACTGTCAAAATCGCCAGCGCTTTGGAGAGCAGTCGCATATCGAAGAATTTTTAAGTCGTCCATTTTCAGGTCCAAACTTTTCATGAGCTCGTCATATGAAGCCTTGGCTTCATCAAGTTTCCCAGCGGAAGACAAAACGTCCAAGAACATTGCGTGCAAACCCGGCGTAAACACAAATCCTTCGCTGGCCAACTCATTCTTGAGCTTTCCCAGCTTTTCAACCATTCGCTCCCTGGAATAGCTGTACAGCAACGCTTTCTTGATGCCCTTCGTGGGGCTATTCTTCCTTGTCGCCTCGGCTAGCAAAGTTTCTAGTTCTTGGCTAGACTTGTCTTCCATCGACATTGGCCCTCTTTTCTCAGTTTGAACGGGAATGCTTGGCGTCAGCTCAGATGAAGTGAGCAGTCCAATAGTATTGGCGAGTTCGGGTGTTAGCGCCTCGCCGAGATTGTTTTGGAGCAACTGAGAGCCACTGTTGGAGAGTCCTAGACCGTTAGCCAACAACTGCTTCAAAACTGGCTCCAAAAATGTCGCTTTACGCCCTGGATCACGGATACTGTCCACAAGCTCCATAAGCATGATTCCAACGTCTTCACGGGCGGAATCATCGCCGTCAATGCTTGAGCTTCCGACGATTTTCGCAAACGACTCGGCGTCTTTCGTTTTGATGAACGCGTCAACGATTGCTCGTCTTATCACTGGATTTCCAAATCTTAGCCGATAACGCGTGGCTGTCAATATCAGAAATTTAAAATAAAGTATACAAACATTCGTAATCATTTCATCGCTTAAAAATTCCAAAACAAGTCCCTTACAGAAATCTGCGGCCAGTTTCATTTCATTTTGGGCGAGCAAATGCATCAGCGCGGAGGAGGCAATTGTTCCAAGGGCTATGCCACTCGAGCTGCTCAGCTGATGAAGGGCCCGTTCCACCGATTCGGACGTTTTCTTGCTCAAAAAATTTGGAATGATGTAATCCCGAAGCGTTTCCGTGTTTGGAGAGTGGCCAAGGTCGCGCATGCAACGCAGTCCGAAATTAACATCTGAAACATCAAATTTATTTCTTTGAAATTTATCATATAAAATTTCCATTTCCGGTTTTCACTCACCCCGTTCTGTCTTTGCTGACGCAAAAAACGGCCAGAAGTAATGCTGCCTAATGGGGAGACCATCTTGTTTCGCGGCTTCAAATAACTCGGTGGCCATATCAAATTTCTTCTCCATCAGGGAAAACTCGCACGCCCTGCTGAGAGCAAATTTATTCAGGCCTTCCTCCTGAAGGGCCTTGCAGTACTTGACCACAGTCTCAACCGGCCTGGACAGCTGGATTAAATGTTTGATGAAGAAGTTTCCAGAGGGCATTGGACCTTCTTGCCTCACGATGGGCGTCATTTCTTTGAGGATTTTAAAGGCAGCTTCTTCCTGGCCAATGTTAACGAGTCGAAAAACGAGCGAGGTGGCTTCTTGATTGAACCCCGAGTGCTTTCGAAGATGAGGAATCACGGAGTCAATGAGGTGACCATGATTATTAGCCGCCAAAGCGTAGATTACATTCAAATAGTCGCGGTCAATCAAGAAGATTTCTTTGGCTTCGCAGTCCTTTGCAATTCTCTGCACGTTTTCAATGTCGCCATGTTTGGCATAGCAGGTCATCAGAGTGACGTATGTGTCGTCGTTTGGCTCTAGTCCAGCTTGTTTCATTACTGCAAGAATACCCTCCGCACTTTCCATGTCACTAATAACAAAAATATCCAGCGAAAATGCAAATTTATAACAAATTTTATCGTAAGAAAATGTTCATCTTTGGTCTTACTTTGCCTGGCCGTGACCTAGAATCAAAGCGTTAAAGACGTATTCATTGATCGGCATTTGTTTCTCTTTCATGTGCTGCAAAATGGTTGAGGCTCCGTCGATGTCGCCATCTTGGCAAAAGCGGGCGATCAGTCGTTGGTACGTCACGCGATTAGGCTCAATCCCCTTGTTGGTCAGATCTTGAAGGAACTCGGTCGGGTTAAATTTGTGCTCGTTTTCGAGGTAGACTCGGAGGAGGGCGTTGTAGTGACTAACGTCCATTGGCACTTCTGTAAAGGAATAGAAAACCGGATGTTAAATCCAGGTTTAAATTTTAAACGCCATTAATATCCTGTGATAGAAAAAATAAACTGACTTAAGCCTTCAAGGGTCTTCCAAATTTGCTGGACCAGTTCTGTTCGGTTTGTTGGGGGTTCTTCTGGGATCAGCTCGCCGCAGCATCGGATAATCATCAAGCTTTGACTACTGGTTGCCTTCTCTGTAAAGATAAGACCAACATTTTAAGGGATTAAGAATTAAGTCATTTCTTGGTATAATAATCGCTGGACTCACTCATTTCCTTGATGTCATCCAAAATGTCGGCAACTTCCTGTCGTCGTATTCGGCCGACCCGCCGAATTTCCGTGTCCAGCCGATTCAGGCTTTCATCTATTCTCGCTTCACTTCTACATCTACAATTAAACCATCGATTGGGCTTTAATTTCAATTAAAATAAACAGAAAGAACCATTTAAAAAATAAAGAAAAAATATTTCTGCACCTAAATGCACTTGTCTGGAAGCTTGCCGCAGGCTCATCGCTGACAACCCTATAACCCCGTGTCACCCCACTTGGCAGACACACCCGACTGTGAAGCTGCTTATTCAGGGTCAACGAAGATAACCAGCATTTCCGCAGATTCGTACCACTGCTTAAAACGCCTATACCACTGTAGCCCTTAACGGCGGTTGATAAGCTTGTCCGATAAACTGTCCTAAGAGAACTCATTTTTCTCAATTCTTCAACTTTTAGTCGTTTGATTCGCTTAACTGTAACTCTTAAATAAACTGCTACTTCCGGGATGTCATTATTAAGAACACAAAAAAATATTAACCATAAAACCAGTCAAAGAATTGATTAGTTTAGCGAGCTACGTGAAAAGATTAGATCCGGCGTCTGAAGTTGAGCGAAAATGATTCTCTTGTGAAAAAGGCAACTCACGTGTTGTGCACCCCTGCCATTACCTCAAATCTCTGCAGAAAACCAGATCATCCGTTTGTCTCATGTTGCCCCAAAATAAGCCCGCGATTCTGAGTTCGCTGATCGTTGGTAAACAAAACCAAGCAGGCAGGTGATAAACAAACAAATCCGGCTCAAAAATGATTGCATGAAGAATAGAGGACTGATTAAAAGGATAAAAGTAATTAAAATATTTTTTTTTGTAATTAAGTTGTAAGTGAAAGGAGGGGATTGTGCTGTAATCAAGATAAGGTTATCGTTTAAGCTTGAATGTCAGGTTTTTTTTCTTATCGTTTCTGGAGAAGGCAGTTTGTCATAGTACTGGGAATAAATAACCGGAAATGCCCCTGGAGTACACGAGGGAGGAAGTAAAGGAGTTTCTGGTGGAAAATGGGTTTCCTGACCCTGACGAGGACACCCTGACAAAGTTCATTAAAGGTATGAGCTGTGAAATTGACCGGAAATGAGAAAACGCATGGGAAGCAGGAAGCAAGTGATTCTATTTCTGTAAATACTTTTTGTTTAGATCTGCAAAAGTTAATCAAGTATGAACAGCAGAGACGCAGAAGGCATTTACTAGGTCACGGCCGTGACGAGACAGCTCTTGACACTACAACCGATACATCGCGTGAAGTGACGGGATCCAGCTCACCAGGCCTGAACAACACCTCCAGTTTCTGCAATGAGAGGGAAAATACGGGACATTCTGAAAGGCAGCAGTCCCGCCGGACTTCCAGGGGCACGGGTGAAGAACCCTTTAGAACCCCACTGTCTCCAAAAAGACGTTCCTTTCAAACACAGGAACAATCTGTGGCTTCATGTGACCACACTTCCAGAAATGGCACCTCTCGAGCGTCTGATAATCACCCAGAAGACTACGCTGGACATAGAAAATCATGGTCAGCGTCTGCTCGCAAAAGTCGTGACGAGGAGAGGCTGAAAAAAGGGGACGTTACTGATTCAAAGGGCACCAGAAAAGGTAATTTGGTATTTCCTTTGTTGAACAAAATCTAGCGAAGGCAAATGTAACTTTTTTTCTTTTTCTTTTAAATTCAGTTTCTTCAGTGCCTAAGGAATCTGCTCAAGAAAAATACGATCGTTTATTGGCATCAATGTCGACCACGGCAGGTCGAAGTTCAGCTGAAAATCCGCCAAGGAAATCGCAAGGAAACCGGCTCATCATGAAACGACTCACGGCAACACAAGCCGACGATGGAACTTCGTTCATTGAAGAGTCTGACGTTGACTTGGGCCGACTACGGAGAATGTTGCCTCCGAAAAAGAAACCTCTTGCCCCTCGTCCCGTGAACCGACCCCAAACTGCTCCACCACCAGCGACCAGGCCGAGTCATTTAATGAGCGCCAAATCTGTGGAGGATAAACCCCGGAATAGTGCCACCCGGCGAATGTCTAGCATTCCGGAAGGACCAGGCACGAGAAAAGCTTCACCGGAAAGTGTGTCACCTGAAGAAATTGAGCCAGACGAACTGTTTTACGCTCTGAATGAACTTATCTTTCCAAGTGGCAGCGAGGGCAGCGATGAAAGCCTTTCTACAATATCAGAAAGTATAGAATTTAATCTGAAGCCAATAAATTTTTTTGATCGATTGTCCAATTCGAATTGTTGTTGCTATTTTTCAGAATATAAGTCCCTTCCACAGCCCCCACCTCATGTCGCCATTGACCCAGTTGCCCTGTACCACTGGTACAAAACCTATGGCTGGGATGTATTCGCCATTCCTGGTGAAGACAGGCACATGAAACTCCGCTGGTAAGGCACGTTTTAGCTTCCTAAACACTTGTGACTTGACCTATATGTGCAACTAATTTTTCGGCATTATTGTCAGGAATGTACGGGCCAAGACTCTGACTGGTCATCATCGATGCGTAGAAGCAAAACGAAGGGTTAGAAAGATGCCGTCAGGAATTTCAGCTAGAAATCCAAGTATATGCAAGTATTGATATCCGTCAAAGGTTATTAAAATTCAAAAGGTAGCTTCAAAAGAAAGACATGTGTTCACAGTACAATACAATATATATTTTTTATTACATAATTTCACTTTTACTATAATCTGTTGTTTTTTTGTTTGCAAACTCAATTACAATTTTGACATGCAGACAAATTTTTTGTTTAAAAAAAATTATACTATCCACATGAATAACTCGAAGACAGTTTGAACACCTCGACTGAAAACAACGAATTATTTTAAGGTGAATATTGTTTTTTTTGTAAGTTACAACGAATTTGTTTAAATAATTATATATTATGTATATTTATGAAAAAAGAAAAACCTTTTATGTTTCAAGTTTAAGGTCACATCATTTTACAAGTCGGGACTATATTTTTTATACTTCAAACATTGCAATATTTTTTTTTATTTGCTTCAAAATTCAAACTCTTTTATGTGCTATAAAACCATGTTTTTCAAACATTTTTTAAAAAGTTAATCTGTACAAGATACCCATATGTTTTTATTTGTTTGTTGACAGAAACCACACAATAATATTTTTATTTTTGTTTTCAAGATTTTGTAAAAACAATTTCCTAGATAGTTTCCGTTTATTGTCACCCTATCACAAGTTTTACTTAAACATTGTTAAAAGCACAGATAAGCACCAGTAAAACCTCTAATCAGAACAATAAGCCAAAGAAAAATTAATTGTTTCGATGTCATACGACGGAGGGGTGAGCTTGTAAATGAAACGCTCTTATTTTTCCTCAATGATGAAAGGCACCATTGTATGTCCATTTTATTAAAGTTTAAATACTGCAGAACTTTGTTAAAATTCAATCCGCTATGCTACACCATAATTTTCAAAAAGGCAAACTCAAAAAAACAATTGAATTCAGCACCAACAAAATACATTGCGTGAAAGCACTAGTTACCACTAATTTCCTATTTTGTAAACAATTTTTATAGTATAGTATAGGTATATCCTGGAACAATTCCATTTCTACTCCTTGTACTACCGATACCAATGTCATCGGAAGGTCATCTACATTTTTATCTCGACTACATTTTTGTTGACTTCATGCACAATTTTTTGTCAGGCAGCCTTTCCAAGTCTGATATAAAATGTTTTTTTATACTTTGTAAATGTACTTTGTTACAATTTGGACCTTCATGGCACTACGTTCATCTTTCTTGTTGATTGTACAACACAAAGTGTCCACCCCGATCAATTTTATTACTTCCCACGAAGGACTGTAAAAGGTTGTCTACTCAAAAACGACTAATACTTTTCATTCGCAAAAAATGCTATCACAAAGAGTGACTTATTGATAATGACCAATGATCACTATTGAATAGCACACTTAGCGGGATATGATTTTGCCGTTAAAAAAATTTGCAAGCACTATTTCTCTGTCTGTGCTTGTTTGTTTTTGCGTAGCTAATTCATCATTTAACCATAATGTTTTTATAACTAACGTCGATGTGAAGTTTCTTCTTTAAAAATTATTATCTTTTGTGTCTTGTGTGTTTTTCTTAAGATTGTTTTTACATAAACAAGCTCTAGTTCGACTACAAAATTTCCTGTCAACTGTCAAGGGCGGGTGTGAGGGGATGAGAGGAGGAAGGTCGTACGTATGTATAGTGTGAGCAGTTGTAAACAAAAAATAATAATGCTTACATGATAGTGTGTATATTACTTAGCGTGTATACATACATTATAAACACGTAGGCATATTTTTGTATCAGGGCCAGCAATAACTTGGCTTTTTTTGTTTGAATTTGTAATGAACACTTTAGTTTCGAATTTAGTTTTAAAAGCTACCACGGTTTTACACTTTACTACGCATAGTAAATATATATAGAGATATATTTGCATTTCAAGAGATCACATTTCGCTATGATGGCGGTTTTTTGTTTGGCATTCCATACTGGAAAATGCACATGACTTATCTATATAAATCTTTTTTTTAAATCTATAATTCAACTAACATATTGTTTACCAATTCGTGTTTCAAAAGTGGTTTCACTTATTAGGTTTAACACTATTTGTATTGCATTTCTACCGAAACTATTGATTTCTTTTTTTAATATCAAGTCTTTGACACGTTTAACTTCAAGCACAGCACGACGTTGGAACATGGACGTCTCGGCATATCCGGTTTAATTCTTTGGCTTCAATCTCAAACCAGTTAAAATCGTTTACCCTTGACCTTATTAGCTGTTAAAGAGGCTTAAGCTGGATTGTACAGAGAATATAAAAAAAAGAATGTATCACGAACGGCAGTGATTATCTGAGATCGTCTTCGTCATCCGAGTTTGGGTCGCCATATTTTGTCGGACAGCAGATTCCCTCGGAGCCGTCCTCGCGAAAGCCAAAAAAGAGCTTCTCAGTGGCTGTTGGCACGTGTGCCACGATTCCGTGGAAGTCTCTCAGCTCGTTGGCCGGGAACCAGGCAGGATCCTCTTTTTTCATGATCTGAATCCCCATTAGTCTTGTAATCGCAATGAATGGTATCCAAATGGCGGAGATAAGAACCAGCAGCATAGCCAGTACGAGAGCCCATGTCGGCCACTCCGCTTCAACGGCGATGCCATGCTCCTTATCCCATTGGGGGTAGGTGCTCCCCTCCGTCAAGATCTTATAAAAACTTGCCGTCAGAATGATAATCATGGCGGCTGGGGAGATATACTTCCAGCAAAAGAGCCAGTAAATGTGCGGCCTCTTTCCGGTCATGAGCTGGATGTCCTCTGCGAAGCGAGCCAGGCCGTAGACGTACGCGACTCCAATGACCTCGCAAAAAGCAATGATCAACAGGGGCACGTTTCCGCTGAACTGGTCAAACAGAACAAAAATATAGTTGCCAGCTCCATGGGCAAACATCATCGACAGAGCTGCACAGAGTCCGCACAGGATACCTGGGGAAATGTTTCAGGGGCAATGTGAGACAGTGAAAGCAGAACAGCTTTGTATGGTAAATAGTATAGTTTACCCGTGAGCACTTCTTTCCTCATGTTTGGAAAGAGCTTCATGTCCGTGACAGACGTGACGACGCCCTCGAGCGTGCCAAACTGCGAGTCGATCCCAAGGGTAAAGAGCATCGAGAAAAAGAGAATGGACCAGAACGGGGAGTAGCTAAACTGGTTGATTGCTTCAGTGAAGATTATGAATGCCAAGCCAGGTCCAGATGCCGTCTAAATTTGTAGAATGCATAGTAATTTTATACTTTAAAAATCCTTAAAATTTAATAGAAAACGTTATTTCTGCATTTACATTGTCAAGTTCCTCCTGTAAATTGCAAATACGAATGTCTGGCATAGGGATCGTGTGTTTTGTTCCGTCGACCCAGTACGTGACCGGGGATCCGACGGGCGGATGATGCTCAACTTGTGTTGTATTGAACAGCATGAGAAGAGTCTTGTTGTCTTGATGCTCCAGGCATTCCTTGTGAGTCATATGAGCTTTGAACCCTGCAAATAAGCAAATAAGTTATCCTCTGTTTGACATTGATACACAAATTTGACCCTGGGTGTTTAGTATATCGCCACGTACCAATCACAGAGAAAATGACAATTCCTGCAAACATAGATGTAGTACAGTTTGTAACTGCCACGATGATGGCATCCCGAGAACAGTTATTATTTACGGCATTGTACGAAGCAAATGCAATCAAGCCGCCAAAGCCAAGACCCAATGAGAAAAATATCTTGAGAGAGGCAAGATAGTTAATTAATATAGGCAGGCAACATGAAGATTCCTTTATAAAATATTTAAGAGTCATGTGGGAAATGTACCTGAGTAGCTGCTTGCATCCATACCTCGGGATCCTTCAACTTTTCCCACTAGAATCATACAAGAAACACAGACAAATTATGTTCGATAATAAGATTTATCCATGAAATTCTCGTGTCGAATGACAGTCCATGAAAAATAAATTTGTTTGGGAAAAAGTTTATCGGGTGAACGTAGCGCAGCTTTTACCTTGGGCGTAAACAAGTGTGCAACTCCATCCGACATTCCCTCGAGAGTGACCCCACGGCAAAAGAAGAGAATGAGGACGCAGTATGGAAACAGAGCGGTGACATACACAAGCTGGTAAAAGAAAAGAGAAAATGAGCATAAATTGGCTTTCTCTTTTGGCGGAAAAATCAAAAAGTGGATTTTTTTTGCATGCGGTCAATAGGTCATTTAGTCTAGTATAAAAAAGAAGTAATATTACCTTTGGTGACGAGGCGAGACCTTTGGCGAGACACAAGTAGACAAGAAACCATGCGACAATGAGAGCCGCTGCTATTTGAAGATTAAAATTTTCTGGAGTATTAATGTCTGGAGAAATGTCGAGTGTTTGGCGATACCAAAAGTATTGTGTGGCGCTGCTTATCTGGAAAATAAAAGAGACAGTTTTGATCAGAGAATATTGTCCATGCATGGATTTGATAAGAAAAAGAAATGGCACAATGGATAAGTTTAAAAAACAAAAATACTTCGCATTCAGCATTCGTTCCGTTTCCACCTCGGGCAGGTGGACAGTCGGACCATGGGAGGGGATCCTGGAAACTCCGAACGAAGTAGAGCATGCACCATGAAATGATTGTGTTGTAGTAGAGGGCAACATTAAACGAGACGACGGCCGAGGCGATTCCAACCCCGGCCAGATATGGCGACACTTGACTCCAAACCCCAATCGCTCCCTTGCGCAGTCTTTGACCGATGGCTAATTCCAAAAAGAAAATTGGAAGGCCTTCTATTGCCAACATTATGAAGTACGGGATGAGGAAGGCTCCTGGGAAATCAAAAGTGTTCAAGTTGCAAGTAAATTATTCAAGACTACGTCGATTCTCTCGCTAAATTAACAAATCCACGTCCCTGCCAGTCACAATTTTGCATTCTCCAGAGTTTATACTCACCTCCACCGTTCTTTTGAGCAAGGTATGGAAATCTCCAGACATTCCCGAGCCCAACAGCGTAGCCGATTGTCGCCAGGAGAAATGTGATTTTGGAATCCCACGACTCACGCTCCTCTCCTTCGTCTTGAAAGACGGAATCGTCTGGCGGCTCCGCCTTGAACTCTTTCTTTTTCTTCTTGCCGCTTTTGTCGGCTGGGTCGGTCGAGCTTTTGTCTCCGGCCTTGGATGAACCACCTGCCTTATCAACACTTATCACTACAGCTTTCCCATCTTTTGTGCTGTCGTTCCGGACAATAGATTCCCTCAGTTCAGGCTCTTCAGAAAGCTAAAAAATTCATTTAAAAAACATGTAACTGCTTTATTTTTATTTAAATCCGAGCTTTCACCGGATGCCAAGTAGGAAAATTATACAAATCCAAAAAAAAAAACCATATCTTACTCGCAAATCATTATTGATTATAGCAAATTTGTATGAATAATGCCTCATGATTGAAAATAATACAAATAATCTCTTCACACGAAAAATTATGCTATTCCTTCTAGAAGTCTTGTGAGAAACTGCGACTGGACGATGAAAAAAATTACTTGTCTTGTCAGTCGGCTAGATATTTCCGTTAAAAATACCCAATTATTAGTTTGGCATTTTCGTTTGATAGCTTAATTGGGTAAAGTATTATACATGCATCCGGTGAAAGCAGAAGAACAAAAAAAAAAAAAAAAAAAATGTATA
>VICI01002821.1:0-15194 GCA_019593645.1 Akabosia matsudoensis
CTTTAATCTGAACAGGTTGGATTTTTTTAGCTGATATTGAGGATGTCCGTTGAGTCATCATTACACACTTCTTCACACATGAAATCTTGTACTGCTCATGAACCACTGCCCAAACAAGATCGATACCTTCGAAGGAATTTGTAATGCTGACATGGCGTGACTAAGCAAAAGTTTGTATGAGACTTCTTCATTTCCGGTTTGGTCGATTTCTCGAGAACAGTCGACGCTACAGCCAATGCCAAACCTATGGATCGCCACCGGCAACCATTAAATATACCTCATAAGGTGAAAACAATGGAATTATTTTTAAGCATGGATTCATTCTATGTAGACGATTCCTGTTTCATATTCATATCCAATGCGATATCACCGAATGAGAGTTGTTGAAACCCGAACCGCAAAAAACTATAATATAGCCGGGCTATATTGTGCTGCGTTATTATTATACTTTGTGCCTGTACGCCAAAAGTTAAGAGTGATATTGATGCATAGTTTTAAAAATGAAGATGGAGAAAGTCAGATGTTCTTTTGACTGTTTTTTTTATTTTGTCGTAAATAATCTGGTAATGTTACACCTATAGTAAATCGCTTAAACAGACAACATTGTTCTCTTTTCGATCTCTTACAGTTGTAACCATTACATTGTGTATACATAAAATCTTGATGAACAGTTTTCAGAGTCTCTTCTCTGCTCCTTTCACTTTTCCTCGTCGCAGTACTCTCATCCCCACTCCCCCGAGTTTTCTCTTTTCTCTCTCTCTTTTTTATCAAGTATGAATAATATGGTTTCTCTTCAATGTATTAGGAATACAACAAGATAATAATTATGTAGTTATATTTTAAATAATATATATTGTTTATTAGCGTAATAACGTATTAAATTGGATGATGATAATAACAGTAATAATGATTATTATTATAATATAATTTGATTATCTATCACAAATCTGCCATTTCAGATCTATCTGGTAGCTCTCTCCATGACCGGCTTCTTCCTTTTAATTATCTCAAACCAAAATTTCCATTTTTTCTACATTTTAAATGCATATTTTCTCTTGAAAAACAAAACAAAAATTGCATTTTTTTTTGTCATAACACAAAGCTTCCCATTGCAACCTTTTTTTATAAATATTTTTACTCTCATAAAAAACCTCATTCCCATAAACTTTGACCGCACTCGTAATTGTTTAAAATGTGTAAACCTTAATTATGTCCATCGTCATCTCTCTCCCTCTCACTAAAACGTTTGGTATTCATTTTTCTTTTATTGTTTAAAATTACAAGTATATAATTTATTAGCCTAATTTTTTAGTTAACTTTCATCTTTACTTTTTGCATACGGGACTATAAAAAACCACTGCTTCTTTTTTCTAAATAAAAAAAAAAAGAAAACTTTCCTAAACGCTCGCAAACTTGTTAGCCTTCGGTACACCTGTCTCAACTACATCTAGATTTCTTTAGCCATCATCTAATGATAAGAATAATGAAGCCAGTTTCATATTTCATCAGTGTTTGTATAACAACAAGAGCAGAGTATACATCAATCATGATATCATATAAGAAATATATGAAAAAAAGTTACCACGTGTGCTCCAGAAGAAGATATTCACCCTACTTTTTATTACTAATTATTACTTTTTTGAAGAAAAAAAAATTGAACAACAACGATTGATTACACACACTCGCATGAAAAGATGAAGTAACCTTCACTTTCTCTGCAGCAGAGTGAACAGTAATTTCAGTAAAAGCATTTTCAAGCATCTTCTAAGAGTCGGGAGTAGAAAAACTTGCAAGAATAATTTTGCAATAAAAAAAAGCGAGCAAAACTTTGAAATAAATCAAGTTTCGGTCACCTCGTACGTGAAAATAGTTGAATAAGGGCTGATAAATTTGGACAAGAATGAAAATAGCACAATTGACAATAATCAATTTCAACATGATGAAGAAATATTAAATTTAAAAAATTGGATTGAATCCTCACAAAAGGTGACAAAAAATAGTTTTTAATGATTTTCCGACTCCGAATGAATCACTTGAAAGATTTGATTTTTTATATGGGTTCGTAAATAATATTATTTAGCAGAATTTTCAGTAATCTTGCCAAATAATAAGGAATTCATTTAAAATAAAAAATACTCCTACCATATCATGAGTCAATAGGGTAACCATTCCTTACATTCTGGTTATTCCTCATATGATATAGACGATGATATAATACTCTATACCGTACCTTTCTATCAACATGTAAATCATCATCCCTGCATATTTTTTTAAAAGTTTTCCGTGAAAAATTGATTTTTTTAAAAATAAAATATGCATCAAATCAAACCCATACCTGCTGCAACCATTGTTCTTTTTATACCAACCATTGGACATAGGTCTTTCACCTTTGACAATCATCACTTCTTGTGAAAAACTTGAAACTGAAACTCAAATGGATTTAATATAAATGCCAGATAAGTTTTAACCTTACAAGATAGATTGCTTTCTTATAACACCGTAGGATTTTGATAAGAAATATTAATTAATCTTTTCCCTTGTCTGACGTATGATAGCCATTATCCCATACAAATATAGATGTCGTGAGGGTATACACACGCGAGTATGGTTGTAAGTATAATAATATATTTTATAATGTATAGCGCTTACAACAATTATAACAACAGTAGTAATAATAAAGATAAACACTGTTTACAGGTATGCATATTAAGATATATATATATGTAATATACGTTTTTTTAATTAAATTAAATGAAAACAATCACGATCACACACCCCTTTTCTCTAGTTCCGTCTTTGCTCAGATTTCTCTTTACTTTCTCTTTCTCTCTCTCTCTCTCGCTCGCACTGTCTGCGCTCAGAATAACGAAATTCCTGCATGGCCTTTTGTTATAAAATAAATTTATTTTCAGTTCAATGATTGAAAATCACCACGACTCCTCCTCCCCCCCCCCCCCAAAAAAAAAAACTCTGACTTGTATACTGTGAATTTTGCCTCTCATTTTTTTATCCTCTTGATCTGCATTTTTTAAATAGAAAACTTGGTTTTATCACTTTGGACTCCAAAGTTTGGAGTAGTAAATCATTTTTTTTTTGTTTTACTATCTACATCTAGAATTTAAATATTTTTACCCCAGACTTGATCGCGCCCGCTCCTTCTTCCGCTTTAGAAAAGAATAGAAATTTGTTTGGAATATAAATTGTAGGGATATTTTTTTCATTGTTGCAAATTTGTTAACTACGCACTTAAAGAGGCTTAACAATTCCATCTCTTTCCAGGACTCTATCGTAATTACAAACATGACTTGTAATTATCAGCTATGATGACTTGTTGTTTTAAAGGAAAAAGAATGTTGATCTAATTAATAGAGACGTGTGATTGTGGTTTTACGACAATCTCCTTCCTAGCCCATAATCAAAGACGGTGAATGTTTTCTCCATAAATAGATTGTTCCAATAGAAAGGTGTGGGAATATAGCCTATCTCCTCAGTTAGATGAGTGTTTTCCCTATGGTGATTTGCATAAATTTAGTTAATTTTTAACCCACATTATTGTGCATTTCATTTCTGATTTAAGTTTGATAATTATTATTTTATGATGAAGACTGGCCGCTGCTGACTGAACGATGTCTGGTTGGGGGAATTAAAAGTGTTGTTGCTGATGCATTAATGAAAGAGCTGGCGATGTGGAAGTCGATGTCTGGATCGAAGAGGTGGACAAAAATGATGACGATGAGGATGATGGTGGCAATGGTGGCAATGGTGAACTGTTAGTTGGCGAATGCAGCGAAGTAGTAATGAGCTCAGCAGATGGAGCAGCGGCTGTGCAATACTGATCAGTATCATTCTTACTGGCGATAAAAGTTTCGGAAAGTTGACAATGATGAGCAGTCTCTCTTCTTACAGTAGCAGTATACGCGGTTTCTTCAGACGTTGGATTACTAGAGCTAGCTAGACAACTTGTTACTCTATCGTCGTTTGAATAGTCGCATGATAGATCACTACGAGTAGCAGCAGCAGCAGCAGGACTTGCCTGTCCAGACGACTCACCAACTATCATGGCTGCAGAGGATGACGATGACGAAGGGGACGAGGGACACGTTAAAGGTGAGCTTGGCGCTCCGAGCATCATGCTTTCTCCACTGATTGGAGAGGTCGCCATGACAGTTGCAGTTGAAGGTGACACACTGCTCTCCGTGGTGGACATGGTCTCATCCTCGTCAACGCCTTGCTCGCCCATGTTCGAGTTGTTGTTCTCGTTGCTATGATGCATCATGGATGTGGCGGCGGCGGAGGCAACCGTAGCTAGTACTGATGATGATGAATTGATCTTACAACTTCCGGTCGTATTACTACTAGTGAGGACGTCTAGATATTGACTTTGCACACTACTACTACTACCAACTACTACTGCTATTATTATTATTATTATTATTAATATGAGAAGGAGCGGGTTGATGATGAGGAGTACAACAGTTACGATTATTATTATTATTATGATTATGATTAATTTTAGCGAAAGTAGAATAGTTTGGGTCAGTCGAACAACCTGAAGGAGAGAAAGTGCAAGTTTCCACGCAGCCACTTTCTCCCTTCTCTTTCATCGAACAACAAGTCGACATTGCAGACAACGTCGACTCAGCAGCAGCAGCAGCGGAAGCAGCAACACTGGCAGTGGTCGTAGTAGCAGAACGTGTGATTCTTGTAGGCGGTACATCTTCTCTTGGCAATATTACGGCAGCGGAAGGTAGAGCAGCATTGCTAGTAAAACTGCTGCAGTTGAATAGAAATGATGAGGAGGAGGACGACGATGATGGAACTGAAGAGGATAATTCACTCCGCTGCCCACTCGCATCATCAAAAGAAAGGTTTTGGACATTTGACATTAAGACTGGTTGATTAAGTTGATTTTGCTGCTGCTGCTGCTGAGGAGGTGCACGTTGCCCCATGGGTACAACTCGTTTCATCTCTTCATCCCTTACAGTTGATTCGTCAGCTTCCCCTGTCGCCCAGGAGAAAGCTGACTGTGAAAGTTTTAAGGTATTATTGGTATCACTATCGACAATGCCACAGGTCTGACTGCGGC
Organism: Akabosia matsudoensis; assembly: GCA_019593645.1. Lineage (NCBI taxonomy): Eukaryota > Metazoa > Arthropoda > Collembola > Entomobryomorpha > Paronellidae > Akabosia > Akabosia matsudoensis. Next base: position 5,087 of record VICI01002821.1, read on the forward strand.
TCCGTGTCATTATGTCTCCTGACGGAGCTGCTCTCTCTACGTGAGGCACTAGCCTTGCATTATTCCCATTCTCACAATCAGAAAAGACGGATCCTTGTCCCTGTTGTTGTGTCATCCGAACACATTCGTTACTCCGCAGTTGCTGCTGTTGCGGCGGTGGCAACTGAGACGTCTCCGATGGGTAGCCCCCCACAACAGCAGCACCCTTATTATCACTACGTGTATTATGAATAGCACCAACATCAGCACCACAATAAGCGTCAGTAGTCATCATGCGTACAGGAACGCCTGAACTTGAAGAAGACGAGCTTGGTCCAGTCCTACAACTACTCCTCCTCCCTCCAGATAATAATGTAGTGGATGAACATACATGAAGATTATTGTTATCGGCTGTTTTACTTTTTAATGGCATCAGTACATTATTACTACTACGCCTCGTCGAAACTCCTCCTTCTCCTCTTCCTCCATCCTCCCTCCTCCTCCGCCCCCTAACGTCATCATCAAATGGATCCGTTCTGTCTCCCACTATGACTGGCGTCTCCAATGGCGCCTCCAATGGAACACTGGATTGGCTCTGGTACTCTCGGTGAAAATAGTTGAGACGCTGCTGAAGCTGGTCTTGCTCAATCGGGTGGAGACAAGGAGGATGTGGGGGCACTGGGGGCGCAGCTCTACTACTGCTCCAGTCGAACATTGTGGCAAGGGAGGAGGAACTGCCTCCTGGGGAAGAAGAAGCGGACGATGACTGCTCAGTTCTGTGGGACTTTCCGTTCTTCCCATTATTATTACTACTCCGCTTCGAGTCTTTAGAGCCACCCCGACCAAACAGTTTTGATTCTGGGTCGATGAGTCTTGATAAGACATTCGTGGAAGAGGAGACTGACGACGAGGACGACGACGCAATGGCGGTATTATTACTAGCATTATTGTTTGGACTAGTCCGTGTGTGGTTTCCGACTATAGCGTTGGTACAGTGCTGGACTTTCTCCGAAAGTCTTTCAGCAATACTTGGACCACAAGTTCCTCCCGAGCCTCCGCCCCCAGAAAACACGAGCGGCGGTTGCTGCTGTAGCGGTTTAGAGGCGTGAGGAGGATGCTGTGAATGAGAAGATTGATGATTATGATTCGGAAATGCACAATGAACAGTATCACCAGCAACCAGTGATGTTGCTGCTCCATGAAAGCCTAGCGGTGATGAGTTTGGGAGTGAGCCCAACGTATTGGGGGATGATGATGACGCAGCTGACGATGAGGGGAGGAGTGACGAGAAGAGTGACGGTCCACCAAGTAGCCCGCCTCCACCACGGGCAGCAGTCTCGCAAGATGAAGGTGAATTCCTGACACTACTGGATGGATTCGACGCATGAGGAGGATGCCTTTGTTGGCCACGAGAAGTTCGGCCTTGAGACGGAGGCGACTTGTTCGACCGACTCCAACTTAGACTCCAATGACTTGAGCTACTTTTAGAACTTGACTTGCTTCCTCCCGATGACCTCGACGATGACGAGGACAGCGGCTGAGTTACATTCCAATCTAGGCAGTCTTTTGAGTCCCAAACCGTTTTGTTTGGTGGCCCTTGTATGTACGGCTTCTGTATTTCATAGCGCTGCAAATAAAAACAGCCAAAGTCATATTCATATCTCCGCTCACATCAAACTGCTCATAAAATAAAATACTCTTGATAACCGGGCGTATGCTATTTACTACAACATATCTCACCTTATCGTGACTACTACGGAGACGAGCCCGGGTTGGATATTCTTCTCCATCCGGCCTTGCAACACTCACAGGTAAATCGAGACGAATGTCATTGGCCGCAGACCTAAGTCGAACCTGTCGGTCATGTTCTGCGGCCAAGGCTCTTTTTTCCTGGTCTTGTGCTGTTTTAGAACCAGTCGCCCAGTAATGCTCTCTTGCCATGCAACCCCCTTCAAATGGTACGAACACCGCCTGCAACAACAACACAAAAACCAAATGAATTACATTAATTAATGCGACCACAAGGTGTAAATCATGCGATACATCAGATAACGTTAGACCAGTCAACTATTATAACTCTCAAGCCTATAGCTTCCTTCTCACCCAAAAAAAAGTGAAAATAGTTAGAAACCTGGGCCAGTAGTGGTAGAGAAAGAAGAATGTCATGTCACGTCACAACTCATAGTCACACAGCCCGGCAATAACCAAGTAACAGGAAAAGAGAAAAGAGGACGGAAACGTCGTGTAGCCATATAACATGCAGTCAGTCAGTAATTTACAAGAGACATAAAAATGAGACGATTTCAGAGAGAGAGAGAGAGCCAGCCCAGCCAACAAACTTGATTTAACTCTGCGTACACTATTTTCTAGTTTCTCGGTCCAATCATGTATGACGCGTCTGTGCTTCGTAGGCTCATCTTGCGCGAGTTAGCGACGCCCACGAAAGGCGACTATGCATCAGGAGGGCACATTGAGGATTTAATCATTTTATACCTCATTGTCGTTGGACAAGTGTAAATAATCGACAAATAGCACTGTGAGAATGCGAGAGGAACAATTTTTTATTATTCAGCAGACTCATGTGTACAGCAGTATACATTTTATGCAATTCAACAAACTATTAATTTTGTGCATTACTAGCACTAAAGTCAGCCACAGCAGACAAGTCATGAATCTTGCCGTATTCGTCACGAACAAATAAAGCAGTTTACAAGAGAGAAAAGTCGTGCACATGGAACTGGGAAAGAGAGAGAGAGAGAGAGGAAATCAAGCTGTTTCCTTGAAACAAATCACCATCATATCACTAAACTACATTTTATGTACACATGCAACCAAGTTATTCCCTATTCCCGACGTAGACGTGTATGTGTATCGGCCTATGGAAGTTTTTTCCACCTTCTTTTTCTTTTTACATGGCTTGCACTGTCTGGCTTCCTTTTTCATTTTAAGATGAATTGCTGAAATATGCAAATTTTATTCCTGGATCGAAGCAAGACAGGAAAACTCTCTTGAAAGCTTGACTGAGCGGTTGGTGTACGTTCAAGTTGCTGACTGACTGAGAGACGAGACGACCGAACCACACAGGGCATGTATCTGCATTACTCTAACCAAGTCCTGGCCTGAAAAGTCCCATGGCATCTAATTGTATGATCCTTTGCAGGAAAGTGCAAAGATTTTCACGAAGAATAGACAGTCTGCCACGAAAGCATATAAGATTATAGGCTGCTGTTTCAAGTGTTTTCCAGCAGTACGGTAAAACGTCTGGACTTTGTTCGCGAAAGTAAAAAAGAGAGAAAAAAATGACGAAAATTGGACAGGGAGCAAATCTACAATGAAGGGGTGAGCACTCAAGTATGAATGCAAAATATGATGATGATGTCAAGAGCGACAGAGACATTTTCCCCACATATCCTTTTTTTGTGAATAGAGTTCTTTCTCTTTTGAAGTCGTACGATATGACGTCTGACACCAGTATTGAATAGACGGTAGGAGAAAGCAGGACCACGAATGGGGCTATTTTACTTTATGTCATTTGTGAACAAGGTTCTTTCGTAAATGCTGTCGACTTGTTACGGATTTCATCAGATCTGTGTGTTTGTTGGTAGGAGTGACTACAAAACTTCCAACTTCATTTTCAACTCTCAATTTTGCTGATTTTTTCTCTTATTTTATGCAGTCTCCTCGAAGTAATATACGTATGCAAGCAGGAGCAGTATGTGCATCCATAATTATGTATTTCTGGCGTTTTCCCGAATAACAATCTTTTCTTGACAAACACCATTACCGAAGTTTGTTTATCAGGTTGGACAACTACCAAACCCAAGCTACTTAATACACAAATAGTTGAAGACACATTTTCAATCAAAAATTATCAATTATCCTATCACGTCAAAAGTAGAGCTATTATGACAATCAAGCGCACAAAGGAAACGGTTGCGACATTATTACCCCGTCCAAAGTCCAAACTGAACAGCAATAGTTTCCCATGTCGGCGCTCCATGAGACGGCGGCGGAAGAGAAAGCAAACTAATAAATGATAGGATAGAGAGTTGCAATAAACCTTTATCGATTTTTGCCACTGTCTTAAATTTAATAGCCCTTATTATTAAAACCGCGGCAGGCATTCGAGGGAACATAATGCATCTCATGTCATAAAACGAGCTCGTCTTTCCGGCTGAAACGCACACCTCGCCGTACATTCATGCACTATGCAGATATCCCGTAACTTTTTTTTTATTGGAGTGCACTACTCATTCCCTAAAGCTGTGCGAGGAGTAGGCTTTCCCTTTTGAATAACATCCACTTGGGTTTTGAATAGACGAAAATGATAATGCAATAAAGCCTCGTCTACGACGTTCCGGTTCATTGTGAAAGGATGGGAAAGCCCAAATTGCCTTCATGTACAGTACTAAAATTGATAATGTCTCTCATTATTGTTCATCCTGGAGAAAGTCTCCTCTAAATCCTCTAAGCAATCGGTAAATTGCCGGCATTCTTCACAGTTTGGCATGCTACCTACAGCCTACCATACCCTTCTCGATATTCAAATTGTCTAAACGGTAACTATCTGGGACAGCTAGAGAGGATTCATCTCTTGAAGTACAATCCGTAGTAAAATTTCCTAGCTGCAATTACCATGCCAAAATATTGCAAAAAAACAAAACAATAAGTGTGTGATAATCTAACATGATGGTTATGTTATAGAGTATGTAGTAAAACGCGAAAAGCGTATATAAAAATGATCGGTTTTTGAAAAATTATTACCTGCTCAACGATAGGAGAGAATTCCGCAGTAAAAGTTGTAGCAGTCGATGCATTAGAGTATGTCGTATACGCCGGCGAAGAGCTAGTCTGCTGTTTCTGTAAGTGTTCAAGATGTTGCTGCTGAAGGTGGTGGTGGTGGTGTTGGTGTTGGCTCCTGACACTGATGATGTTGCTGTCCGATGGCTGGCTCGCAGAAGGTGGAACAGTTGTCGTAGAGACACTCGACGAGGCTACTATTGCAGATGTTGAGGACGATGAGCCCGAGGATGATGTAGAAGATGGTGACGAAGATGAGGGAGTCTCAGACTCCTCTGGCAGTGAGGATGAAGCCGAGGCGGGAGTAGCCAGTCCCGCAGGACGAGCAGCTAACGCCAGTTTCACGTCCTCCGAAGGATATAACTCCTTCTACTGTACAAATAATCTACATGGACATCGTATTTTGTCGCTTCCAACTCCTCGTCATCATCATATCAGTCTGTCTTCGGAACCTTCCACAACATCAGCGCTGCAGAGGACGATGATCCTGCATGTGAGCTTTTTTTTTCTGTCGCTTCTCCGCTTTTTCCTCTCTCGCCTCTTTTTTCCTTATCACCTCGGCTGATCCAATTATCTCTTGTGTCGCCCTTCTCTCTATTCCCCTATTTTTTCGCCTTTGTTGCTCCTCATCTTGGAATATACATAATAAAAATGCGTCCTCTTTTGTTCCTCTCAAAGAAATGCCGTTGAGTCGGAGAAGGAGGCGAATTGCTGCGACAAAGATGCTGATCTCAACGGCAGGATATTGTTGTCAAGTTGAGTGTTATGAGTGCGAAGTGGAGGTGGAATTGTTAAAAAGAGATATAAGATAAAAATCCAGAAGCACCTCGGCTTGTCTCCTTTTTAATTGTATACTGCAACTGGGTACTTTCCCCGAGTAGAAATGATCAGCGAGGAGGAGGAGGATGTAGTATTAAAAAATATAGTTGAGACAGTCAAGCGGGCGCTCGCTCCTTATTACTCTTATCGATCACTTATAAAGCTCATTCCTTTCATTTCCGTTCGTCACAAAAAACTGTGCGCTTTCCACATTTCTCAGTTTACTGTCGTAATTTCGTTTGATTGGTACGAACAGATAAGTAGTTTCACACGCGCAGAGATCCTTTTTACCTTGTCATCCTCTTCTGTAGATTGGGAACAAATCTGAAAGTCAGATAATAAGGATGTATTAGCAAATTTGTTAAAAAACAGATTTATAAATGTTGTTGAATGAAGAATATTCTACAGAATAAAACGTTGGGAAGCTGAGCGTTTGAATTGCAATTCCTAATTTTCATCATTTGCTACAGAATATAATATCATTCCCTGCGTGGGCTTGTTTTCTGCGACAGGAGACTGACATATTACCAATGCAAACTCCTTTTCTAGAAATGGAAGAAAGTCACAAAGGAAACAACTCATTTTTCGTTGGTAAAACTTCAGAAATGGTGTATTAAGACAAACATGGTTTTTAGCAGTACAGCTCAAGTAGCAACCAATGAGTCGATAGCGTTTCCATAGAACCAAGTACTTTAAGTACGACTTAGCTACACTTCCTTTACAAACTAAACTACTATATTATATTGACTTTCTTAGTCACCCTCTAAAACTGTTTGGTAAAACTGTATATCTTTGTTGTTTATATTTTAAACAAAACTGAATAATGCAAACATTATACAATTTAAGCAGGTACACACACTTCCTCTTTGTATGCTTTGTTTTTGAAGATTTTTTTAAAAGAATTACAATCCTATCCCGGTGTATACACAAGTACTCACTAAAAACGTTAGAAATTTCTATATAGTCTGGATTCCGTCCTCCATGAGTCTTATTCTTATTGTGTATCGCATGCAATAAATAATTAATCATAATCAAGTTATAATGAATGGTGGACGTCACTCAGTCACCTTCAATTAATATGCTTCCTGTTGGAATTCACGTGCAATCTTGCAAAGCCACAGCCACACACACACATTTTATGTTCTGTACTAAACTAGAGGCGCACACTATCAAATTACGGTTAACAACTAGAATGGAAAGGAAAGGATAAACTGGTGAAGCCATAAAAAGCAGTCATTCTATTTTGTTTTAAAATTTGCTTTACTTCAAAAATGCCTTCTCTCTACGCTATAACTGCTTATTACAATTGCAATCTGAAATTCCATTACTTCCAAGTTAAAGCATCAATAAAACTACTTAAAATCAAGAGGTATGAGAGTTTTTGATATTTCTCCTATCATTTCATCACCATCTCCGCTTCAGCCACAGTGTATAATAACACCTATTATCTTCTTTCCATTCTGGTTGTGGGGAAGCAAAGGTAAAAATATTGCAACACGGGAGAATTGCAAGCTTGCACTTTATATCATCATCCAACACTGGCTTCACATTTTAAAAGGGAACTGGCTATTTTCTATGGATAGCTGAGCGATGCATATTTCTGATAAGACGAGAAAATAGTAGCAATTCTAGTCCCCAGGTCATTATCACTCTAATCCTTGCCTTAATTAAAGTTCAGCATGAAACGAGTCGCTTTGCAATTCCACAAATACATTATCTACTCATTATTATTATGAACACACACCATCCAGTACCACTCCAATCTTCTCGGGTTGTTTTGGTTCATACTTTTACACTAGTTTTATTATTACTACTTTGTGGCTTTTATCATAAAATGCAATGTTATTACCGTCTTAAAACTTTACTCGCGTTTTTAACCAATTCTTCCATTTTCTCTAGCTCAGTGCTACAGTTCCGCTTTTGTAAGCACCTACAAAGAAAGACGAGCCTTTTTTTGTTTTGTATTGCATGTAATATTTTAATAACAGTGATCACAATACTTGGCTAAAAAAAATAAAACTCTAAAACCATTTAGTGCATTGCAGCATCAATCAATTGGCATGGAGAGAATTCCACCCATATTTACATACATATCGTCAGTTCATAAGCGGGTTGTAAAATGTCTAAGAGAAAAGCAGAATGAACAAAAAAAAAATTGCAGCAGAACATTAAAGCAACAATCATTTTAATAATAGTATACAATTCGACAATAACACTTTACAATCATCGTTAAACATCTTTGTTTTGTAGAGACGATCCGCATTATTGACGGGGATTAGTTAACCAATAAACAGTTTAAAAATGAACAGCGAGTAAAATTTAAGGACTGACGGAACATCGTAATAATGGAAATGGAAGCATTAGCACGTTCGTTTGTGCACCAGTCCATAGGTTCCCTGTAAACCGCTTCAAGTCGAAACTAAAGTATTATCTTGAGCTTGAGCATTTATGTAATGCATTGTTCTGTCCTTTATCCTGATATTTCTCACAATTTTTTGAATCTTCGTACTACATATCCGTATCCAAAGTACCTCATTAGTAAATTGAACTTTACTCTTAATCTGTAGTTTGGTCTTTCGTAATTTTCACCCTCTTTTAAGCATGAAGCTTCAAGAGGACTTTGAATGGGGAAAGCCTTCCTTATGCCTTACAAAAGTACGACATGTGTCAGTCCAAATAATACTACATCACAGCCAATTCTAGAGCATCATCATGTAACCCAAAAACAGTACAGGGTGGTTCATAAACATTGCACCATTAATAACACAATTTGTATGGATACATGGAGCGATATTTATGAACCACCTTGTACGAAAAAAGTTATTTTTTTTTTGGTGGAACTGCCTTTGTCCAACAGAAGATATGAAGTGACAATGTTTGAAAAACCAGAATCATTTGTACAAATACGAATAATATTCAACCTCCGTCATCATATCTAAGGGAATTGACAGCTGCTGTCAGATTGCACATTAGACTAATATCCAAATGAAGACTTACAATAGTCTTTTCAGGAGCCAGCTTTTTGTATTTCCATTTGTAACCTCAACCTACCTCAATGAGATCCAATTATTCACCAACTCAAGGTCATGCGGCTTAATGTCAAGATGCGACATTTTACTAATCAATCATGCTAGATAACTTGGCTGCAGGGTTCTATTTTATCTACTGTACTAGTGCCCAGCACAAAACGAGCATGGAAGTTTTTGGCTCGTTCCCATGACGTGATAGCAAGCGTAAATAGGATTCCATTACTATTATTCATCAGTGTCCGAACATTTACGAGCATTGCAAAAGCAGAGTTTGTCACACAAAAAAAGCTTTTTATGCGGTAACCTGACAGGTACTTTTGGCGATAATTTTCTGAAAACATTACTGTCATAGTCATACAACTAAACACAAAAGCATCAAGACTTGTCATGAACTTAACAATAGGCGCTTGTGTATTTATGTGCTTAAAAAGCCACTGATGCCTGGAAAAAAAGATGTGAAACAGAAGAAACTAAGTGATTTGGTAATTGTATTGATATTCTCAAAGCTCTCCAAACAACTTTAATCCTTCCAAGTACCCGCACGTTATATGATGATCTAAAATTCCAAAAACCATTATTGATTCGTATTTAGTAGTCAGTTCATTTCATACCCTTAAATGTCAAATGGCAAACGTGAAAGTTCACAAAAATAATGTTGCTCGCCTTGCTAAATATTAAATATTGACTACTGACGATCTGACCAATTACCATTTGCTAAAGTATGCTTTCATTCATTGGCTAAAAGTGAAAACATGTCGAGCCAACGACTGGAATGGGATGATAGACGAATAATGTGATGGTCAAGTAACTCGGGAAACAGATAACCTTGAAGACGTAGTTGAGTTTGCTCTTTCTTAGGCAACAATGATTGTTCAAACACAATAGATCGGCGAAACTACTGCGACAACTTTAGCCAGCTTAATCCTTCCCTACCATCAGGCAGTTTTTGTTGAGTATGGTAAAGGATACAAAGGTTCACAACAACATGTAACACGACTTGACAACTATAATTTTAGCATAAAGTTCCGCCAGCGTGAATACAATAGGAGCTATATACTGGAGCTTGGAGAATGGTGTCGACTCGCGTGCAATGTCAATTTTATGCTTGGAGTCATCCTGTTTTTTCGGCTGGAAATTCAAGCCATTAGCGATAATGATGTTGAGTAAACCATGCCAAATTAAATATTACTCTAAAACGGGGAAATCCGTCAAGTTGTGTACTAAAAACGCAAGGAGTGCTTTCGCCAGTCACATACGCCCCAGTCAAGGCAGAAATGTAGGAAAATAAATCTTCTCCGTAAAGCTTGCATTTGCTGTTCTACAACAACTTCGCATCAAGCAGGAACTAAAATCATGTTACAAATTTACTGCGCACGTGCTTAATCCATCCAGACTTGATGAGATTTTATGAAATATTCATATTCACTAATAAACGCATTCTTTAACAAAAACCTCTTCCTTTTGCTGGTGCAGTTGTGGTA
>VICI01002822.1:0-15190 GCA_019593645.1 Akabosia matsudoensis
ATCGAAATATGCAATAAAAAATTTCCCCCATTTACGAAGCATTATCGTCAACATTCGTCACCCCATAACTCGCGAACGTGACCACCTGACAACTTGAAACTTTGTCAGCCAGACCCTTGTCCAACGACGCGTATGTATGTAAAATATGAACCTTGGGCGCCTCGTATTTTTGAAGTTATAAAGCTCACAGACGGACGGACGGACAGACAGACAGACAGGCAGAAGAGACGATCCTATAAAGCAGCTTTCGCTACTTAATAAAGCTACTCGAATCTGGATTTTAAGAAATTGAAACAAGTTAAAAATTTAAATTTCCCGGGTCCCCAATTATCGCCGGGAGTCGAGAGGGAAATTTCAGTTTTTCACCGGGGGCGATCTTTAGAAGTTTTACGGCATTGATCTTTACACCCGAGAGATTATTGCATAATATTTCAACCCCCCTGAATTTCTGTAACATCTTATCCTTCATCCTCAGCTTATATTTCTCCCATTTTGTTCAACTTACTGGCTTTTCTTGAATATCCACGAATGTTTTTTGCATGCATAATAGCTCATTTTTTATATTTAAAAAAATAATAATCACAACCTAAACAGCTACCTCAAATTTTCATGTACATGCAAACCAAAAATGTTTCCAGTAACACAAAAACATGTTCAAAGCCTCTAAATTATCTTTAATATTATACAAAGATGACGAGATTTGTTTCTTGTACGGGTGCAGCTGTGTGTCGGCAACTATAATTGTTTTCCTTTGAATGTACAAACAAAATTTCGTCTGACAAAAATTTGGATTTTATTTTTTGTATATAAAAATGTAATCCCAGGCGTCCTGCCATAAACTTGTCCTCTTTCTGTAACATTTTTTTAACGATATTATCTTCAAGTTGACGTTAGTAAATACAGTAATCCACGAAAAGACAAGTTCTTCCCCTCAGCTAATAGTTCTGACCTCTTGACTCTGTCAACGATTGATGTCTCAGATCTGAAGATGCTCTGCAAAAGTGAGAGAGACGCTACTCTAGAATATCATGATGATTCCTTACTTAACATTATTTTTGCTGGTTGATGTTTAAACGATCAAAGTTCCAGCACATAGCCAGTAGTCTCAGATCTGAAGATGCTCTGCAAAAGTGAGAGAGACGCTACTCTAGAATATCATGATGATTCCTTACTTAACATTATTTTTGCTGGTTGATGTTTAACGATCAAAGTTCCAGCACATAACCAGTGGGAAGTCGTAAATATGAAAATAAAAAATGCTCATTTGCAAAATATCATTCCAGTGAAGCGCCAAAAAGTTATTGGACAACGAACTTTATCGAGACAAACATTAATCTTGGAAGATAACAAGTCCCTCGCAAGTTAAATCCGGAGAGACGACTTTTTTCAACAATTTCCTGAAACTCAACATGCATTTGGAGAATGCGTCGAACGCGTAAAATTATGTTACAGACGCTCTCACAACAAGTGAGTTGCTTTCAAAACGCAAAATACAAAACCCTCTCAACTCCGAGACTGTTCAAATATGCTATGAAAATACAAATTGGATCAAACTCCGCGTGTTTGAGTAATTTATAAGTGCATAAATACCAATACCTATATGGCAAACATGTATCACCATGTTTCCCACAGTTTTGCTTGGAAGTTTAAAACGTATTTAAATTTTGCATGTAATACAACGTTTCAATTGTGTTTGCGTTACACTCATAATCTTCTTTTTTCTGTTGTTGTCCAGGAAAAAAAAATTTTCTATTGACATGTTTTGGCCAGTGACGCTTTAGTATTTGCTTTATCAGCGATTACGGGCACATATAAATCTTTTTTTTTATGTAGTAAATGTGAAACAGGCTCGATGAAGCTACGTCTGGGTTTAAAAGTTTTCAATTCTTGGCAATTGCAATAGCAAATTTCCGACTTGTTTTGAAACCGAAGTATATGATTGCCCCATTCCTATTAAAATTAGTGACCTTATCAAAAACATGCAACGTTCTGAACGACAAATTTTTTATTAAAGCTGACTACATTTGTAAATGATGTGACACACAAAAAAACGTATATTTCATGTGATTGATAGGTTTGACAGACGATTTTTTGTGTTTTTCAGTGTAAATTGCAACTGATATTGATGACTTTTTTAGTTTACTTTTTTCCTTCCGTATTTTCCACGTAATTCCTCGTGGTTCGACATGCTGTTATATTTTTTATGGCCGTTTTACTTGGAAGTATTAAAGACCTACCTTGTTACTTTTTGAAGTTTAGTGTGTTTTTTCGCGTAATAATATGCAAGATCAGGAATCTTGATGATCAATCGCATTGACACAGTATACCAGCCATGCATAGGTAAGCCTCAACCGCCAACAGACTCTCCTAATCACTCAACCTAACTGACCCTATTCGAAACCTCGGTTTATCTCGTATCATCCAGAGTAAAAATGTCTTTCACAATATATTTCATGTCTGGACCAACAACATTCTTGAACATAATCGTCCAAAACATGGATTCGTAGACATGACAAACAGATTGGTGTATTTTCCCTGTGCTGATCATAAAAATGAGAGTGACAGCGTTCAAGCCCCTTAGATAAAGTTTTGAACAAGTCAGGACCCATTCCGATCGTCAGTTTTTATTGGATTGTAAATTTGATAAAGCGAAAAATCATGAATTATTACTAAATTCTGTCTTCAAGCTACGAAAGAGGAAAAACGCCCTAATCTGCAGATGAGTCTATAAAAAATTAGTCTATATGCAATCAAATACCATCTTTTCCTGTTACAGTCATCGTCTGATGTTAGTCAAGATAGTCAAATGAGCTGTACTTAATCTGTGACAATTTTTCACGCCCATTGTCCCCTGTAATTTCATTTTAACGACACGAACCAACATTGGTAATTGTCTCGTGCGCAGGATATTCTTTACCCGTCATTAGTAAGCACCTAAGTCGAATGACATCGGTTCAACCATTGGGGTGACGGCATTCAAGGATTTTTGGTGTGCACAAGCCAGACTTTTTATAATCTTCACGTCGTCCTTTGAAGGAAATGCTCAAAGCCCTTAATGATTTTTTTCTATATACATATTGCGCTTACAAGATTTTTAATGTAGGGCTGAGGATGCAATTTATGCCGCAGTTTTTTTCATTAAGGTACGAAGCTACGGCATTAATAAAGAAACAAGCGACTGGATAACTACTGGAGACTGAAAGCTTCAACAACACTTTGGGGGAATAAGCTCTTAAAGAATGTTTTAGAGCCAATTCCTATTCAATCATACATCAATCAATGCATCAGGTTAGGTCTAGTAGTTTTTAAAAAGGAGTTCCAATATCTATAAAAACGCTTGATAACAATCTAAACAAGAGTTGAATGAAGTTTATGCTATTTTTATTTTTTATGTAAATTTAATAACGGTTTCTCCTAAACGTAAAGATAAGTCTGCCAGCTAAGGTTGCGACCCAGTTTTCTAAACCAATTTTAACCATTATTTTCAGACTTAAAATATTTTCCCAACGATGTTCCTAAACACATTATTTATCAGGAAATGCTTATTATTATAATCATTTCAGGAAAGGTATGCACGCTGAACGAAGCGCGGGCTGAACTCAGACGAATAATAATCCAGACAGACATTAAATATATTCAGCTGCAATGAAGCATTTCAACATGCAGTTTCAAGTAATAATTAAAAAAACATGTACTCGGGTTTCAAGACAACGACCAGGAAATTTGGAATGCAAATGCAGTCGAGTAATGTCATTTTACAAGAGAAAACAAGATAAGAAATGCTGTGTGCGCTATCCAACCAAGTTTCTTTACTTTTAAATATACACTCAGCTAGGGCTTTAATGGATCCATGTATGTATCTTCAGAAGAACTATCATATTTGAATAATTTTTATCAGGTTCAAGCGGGTCATATATTTTTTTCGTTTATCTACTAAAACATTGCATGCTTGCATTATATGGGGTTTAGCAAATACTTGTTGTAATACTTGTGTAATGAAACTGGCTGATTATGACTATTAAATCAACTTATGCATTTTTATATGTGCTCGTAAACTTTTACACTTACAGAAACATATCAAATCGCGCCGTAATGCTGATTCCTAGACAGCCTGGGATAGAAACGCAATCCAGTTTTAAAAAAGAGTTCAGAGGACTTATAATAAACTCAGCTCAATGATTTTGAGTGATTTGAAAGCGTTCACATCGGGAATAATAGTTCACTTTCATTGCAGCGACATTATCTCATGCATGTTTTTAGAATTGAAATTGTGGTATAAATTATGAAAAACTTTTGGACGAAGGGTCCAGTGTTCAATTGGTAGATGCAATACAAAAGGTGGCAATTGAAATGTTTCATGTTTCTATTCTAAAAAGCCATGATTCGTTAAAATGGAAGCCTTTTAACCATGATTGTAATAAGCAATAGTGATTTGGATGCCATTATAATATTCCCTGTACTACTTACACGTGACTAAAATGACGATGGATTGCTGAAAAGTTGGAAAACACATATAAACTTAATTGGGACTAATGCCTTATTATCCCTTCATAAAAAATCCTACGCATGCTTTAAAAAAAGATATTCTGCTAAATAATAATAAAAAAATATGTCGACAAAAGCATCTTTGTCTTTGTATTTGGAATCATTAATTGCAGCTACGAACGTACGTCTTTCTTTATCAACAAAGTATTGGTGGACTAAGTTCAACAAAAGGTTTAAAAATCGTTGCAATAATTGATTTTCAGTGTAATACTTTGAACTGCTTGGAGGTGTTATTATATGAATATCAGAAGGATTAGGGCGAACGTTTTGGTATGCAATTTAGGTGACTGTGTGAATTCTTGAAACAAGATGAGACTCGCAGAGAGCCATTCACAACGACCGACTTTTATCCATTGTCCATACTGTAGTGTAGCATCTCCTTTATTCAGTCCGGCTTCACTTTGAAAACTTACTGACAAAGCTCTTTTAGGTGTGCAATATTTTCCCTCTTGCTTACGAAAATGATGCGGTCGCCCACGCACCTGTGTCTGAGAATGTAATCATGTAGTTGAGGCATCCAGATGCAAAATTAACATAGATTTTCCGAGAAAATGTGCAACTGGAGATGATGCAATGCAAATCAAATCCTTTGAAAGACGGGAAACTGCAGGCCATGTAGACTGCCTGACAAAATGCAATTCAAGTGAGCGTACAAATAAAAATGTACAAATGGTGGGGGCTTGAGAATATTAGCGATTGTGAAAACTGTGGGAAAACGCGCTTGATCTTTCGATATTACCAAGTTTTTTCGTGTCTGTAACACCAATCGCGGATGTTGAATTGTTTCTTCGTTACAACACACAAAAAACAAATTCCTTAGTGGTCGCAAGCTACCCCAGGTACTGGAAAAACATAGGATTGTATATTGTCGGATGATTCACTATCCGATATTAATCATACGATCATAATCTTGTCTTAAATGCATTACAAGTCGACCTATTATTGAAAAACGTACATAACTAAAAGCCAAAATTCTTTAATTATCCAACCCGACATAGCTGGAAGTAGTGACACAAGGAGTTACCAAAATTAGAAAGCTTCACACAGATTGTATGACATTTATGATGAACCACTAGTCCTCCAAGCCTGACTCACTTACTACGGTTTAAATATCTAGTTTAGTACGACGCATCCTTACACCTTAAATCTTTTACATTTTATGTGATGACTAACTGCTCATTTCAAATATCGGTCATCCCTTCATAAATTCCATATTTCAACAACTGTTCCATTTTTCTACATATGCAAATAGAATGAAAGCCGTGCACATGTGTGCTTCATCTTCTCTTTGTGCATAAGGAAGGACCTTGAATACCGCCCACCATGACATTTACCTATTCTATTTCCTATATACGAGCACATGCATCTTAAGGGCTTCTGGTATGAAACAAACCCAGGTACTGGAATACATCATTGACTCACGCTCACCCACAGAATATGCACGCACCAACGGACGAGAAAAGGCTCAACACTCTTAGAACCCCCGGCCTTCTTTTCCATTACACATACACAGTTTTCATATCAGTATCAATGTAACTTGGTGGCATGGAAAAACAAATTTTTTTTTGTATCCGACCACATTCAAGTGAACACATTCAACCTGAATACGGACTGTCTTTGTAATGTTTAAAAATCTCTGGGCATACACACACGATACTGGAGTATTTTGTTGGCGTAGCTTTAAAAGCTTTTTAACAGATTCTATGCATTAGTGATATACACACCAGAAAAGAGAATGAATGCATTGGGAGGAATTCAAATGGCTCTTTACATATTATTAACGCAGGTAACTCAAGAAAAAATGATAACCGTTGCATGAGTTTCAACTCGACGTACAGTGACCGTTGGCTGAGCACATTGTGCATACTCTGACTGGTCCATTGTACTACTCCACAGAAGTAAAACTGCAATGCAGTTTAGTGTGGGCAATCTCAATGTTCCGTAAACAAATGCCTCACCAGCAGCCTTTCTAACAAAACAGTTAATGCGCTCTTTGCCACGTAATGAAGTTATAGTATTACTAATACTGTGTAAACAACACAAGAAAAAAAAAGAAACCTTGCATCAGGTTCATCAGAGTTACATACGCTAAAAGCCACATTGCCTTTTAGCACCCCCGTCCATTGTAAGATCTTTAATAATTATTTTATATGCACTGTTGTTTGGATGATGGTGCGAGCTGTTACTCCTGTACAGGCTTCTCTGAAAAAAAAGCAATTTTGTTTACGAGAATATCTTGCAATACAAGTTTGCCCAGTTAAGTGCGCTCCTCATGTCAGAGAGTGGATAAGTTGTCGTGATACTCGATAAAAAAAAGTCATATCCTCCTGGCTCATTTCACTCGCATAAACGACAAAATTTAAAAAGAAAATACTCCACATCTCTGTAATATATATCCTTGTTTATTACGTGCGACTTAAAACAGAAAAAGGGTTAGTATGGAAAGAGTGGATGGTCTGGACGTGGTGTCATCGTGACGAGAGTC
The DNA here is from genome assembly GCA_019593645.1 of Akabosia matsudoensis. NCBI lineage: Eukaryota > Metazoa > Arthropoda > Collembola > Entomobryomorpha > Paronellidae > Akabosia > Akabosia matsudoensis. Next base: position 7,031 of record VICI01002822.1, read on the forward strand.
CCAAGGATTACCAGTAATGAAACAGGCCATTAGAGAAAAAAAAAGAACAATTAGCTGGCTACCATGTAGACACCGTAACTGCTCAGTGCTCATTTACTACGCTATTCCCAAAGAGATACGTTTTGAGGAACAGTTCCCATGTCTTAGCATTTAAAGCGAAAAGCCAACATTATTTTTGTGCACAGTCGCAATCAGTGTTTTGTTATCTCCTGGAAAGGATTGGTGTTGCAAATTTGATAAATTATTTTTGCCTGTTTCGCTGGAACTTGCTGTTAGGTTGATTAGCTGTGCGCTGGAAGCAACGTGTTCGCACATGTATCGAAAAAAAAGAAGAAATGTTGTGAAATAGTTTTGGAAACGACATACTCCCTTTGAAAGCATTTACTTGTTTCCAAATTAGTCTTTGTTATTATGCCGTTGTTGTTGCGGGCTACTTTCACTACGGTGGTGACGTACATGTAAACGTTTTTTGTTGTGTTGTTATTAAATTTGCATTTATTTTTTTAGTGGTACGGTTGAAACAAAGTCAAGTTGTGACTTTGCAAGCCTCTGCCTTACATTTTGTGCATTTAACGTTAGTTGTTGAAAAGTAATAAGTGTAGGACGGTTTATAGTCGCTAGTAAGCCAAATACAACGAATCCTTGATTCTCGTAAAGCTTTACTCAAAACCTAGAATTGTAGCATACAAAAAAGTTTTGAATTTCCAAAAAGAATCAAAAAGGCGATAGGAAAAAAAAACATCGTAACTCTGAAATTCCTTTGGAAAAAACAATGTAAATTTACTTTGTGGATAGTAGGCTAGAGAAAGATTGCAATAATTATACCAAATAGTAGCCTTATTAACTGAGGACAGTAAGGGATAGCATTTTTTTTGGATCGAAAGAGGTTGTCAAGTAAAAAGTAAAATGACCTCACCCTTGTCACCCCTAAAGCCCAGGTATGGGGATAGATTTATTCCGTCAAGGGCTGGAAATACGTGGCATCTCACATACCCCACATCACCGAGCTCAGCCTCGCCCGTAAGTTGATAACACGACGTCTTATCTGGTATTTTAGCAGTACGAATGGCTTACAATATTCATGACCAAATTTTGTCACCTGATTTTTTGAAAGGATGGAGGTAGACCCACAACGCCTTACAAAAAAGCAAGGGAGACGTCTGAAAACAGCAAGGATGGTTCAGTGGTGTATTCGTGCCTACTTAAAAATGAAGTCCTCGGATATCAATTTGAAGACAACAAAGACATCACATCAACAGAAAAGAAATCCAGTGCCAGCAGAAAATTATTTCATGTAAGTTNTTCAGTGGTGTATTCGTGCCTACTTAAAAATGAAGTCCTCGGATATCAATTTGAAGACAACAAAGACATCACATCAACAGAAAAGAAATCCAGTGCCAGCAGAAAATTATTTCATGTAAGCTTTAGTCTTTTATTTAATTATCATGCGAGGTGATTTTCATGATGATAGAGTATCTGATTTTTTATGGAAATTTGTTTTTGTCGTAGTATGACTCGTCTGAGCGGTCCGTCGTTATTAATGAGCCGTGGTCGCCCTACTCCTTATCGCCTATTAGTAATAAATCGGAGAAGCTGTTGCGGTCTCCAAAGAAACCTACTCGACGGATTTCCAAAGTTCCTTTCAAGGTAAGAACGTTTTCTGTTTAGAAAGGTTGACATATTTCGTGACGATGTTGACCAGAGCATCTGACTAAACTGTGCATTTATAATTTTCGCTGTAGGTGTTAGATGCTCCAGAGCTCCAGGATGACTTCTACCTAAACTTAGTCGACTGGTCATCGCAAAATGTTTTAAGTGTGGGACTGGGAACTTGCGTCTACCTCTGGTCGGCATGCACCTCCCAGGTTACCAGGTTGTGTGATCTTGCCCAGACTGACGACACAGTTACATCAGTTGCTTGGAACGAAAGGGTAAGTAATTGTTAAAGTCTATCAAAATTCATTTCCACGCGGGGAAATCGAGATGACATGGGGGTAAATGAGAACTTTTGTACTTACAGGGTAGCCTCGTAGCCGTAGGAACCCAACAAGGCTTAGTACAAGTGTGGGACGCCACTGCAGGAAAGCAGGTTTCCACTCTGCACGGTCATACAGCAAGAGTTGGTGCAATAGCTTGGAACGGTGATCTTTTATCTAGTGGCTCAAGAGATAGATTTATTAATCAAAAGGATATAAGAGCACCGCCAGCCATTCCAGAAAGACAGCTAGTTGGCCATCGTCAAGAGGTAAAGTCTCATTCTGCAAAAATGAAACAACTTCACTTACAGCTAGCAGCCGTTGATGATAACGTCCCACTATTATAATTGTTTCGTTTAAAAGGTATGTGGTCTGAAATGGTCGCCTGATAACCAGTATCTCGCTTCTGGAGGAAACGACAATCGTCTTTACGTGTGGAATCTTCACTCGACGTCACCTATCCAAAACTACACAGAGCATTTGGCTGCTGTGAAAGGTAAGTGTGGCTCATTCAAATGTTATCTTTACGACCCAGGCGGGAAGACAAACTTACTTGAGTCTGACGTTATGTTTAATTTATAATTAATTTCATAGCCATAGCATGGTCTCCTCATCATCATGGCCTACTAGCCAGCGGAGGTGGAACTGCAGATAGGTGTATCCGATTCTGGAACACGTTGACCGGGCAGCCGATGCAATGTATAGATACTGGATCCCAAGTTTGCAATCTCGCATGGTCCAAACACTCATCCGAGCTGGTACATTCATTTTTTAATTTCCTGTAACATCTTCTGTACAAAAATTATGGCCGTTTGTTTTAATCAAGTGAATATTTCGTTACAGGTGAGCACGCATGGCTACTCCCAGAATCAAATTTTAGTCTGGAAGTATCCATCCCTCCAACAAGTCGCCAAATTGACAGGCCACTCTTATCGTGTTCTATATCTCGCCATGTCTCCTGACGGTGAAGCAATAGTGACAGGTGCGGGCGACGAGACACTGAGATTCTGGAACGTCTTTAGTAAAAATCGATCACAAAAAGAAAATAAGTCTTCACTTAATCTGTACAATAGCATTCGTTAATAGTCTCGTGTTCCCCCATCATGAGAAAATCACCGTTAACTAGTTGTTTTCTACCCTATAATGTTCATAATCGTTATCATATAAAAAAATAAAAAGAAATTTTATATTTATCAAAAACAATGGTCGTTTGATTCGGCTGCATATACTGCATTTATTTTGGCACTACAGAATAAGACGTACAGTAAATTAGACCAGTTAATTCCATTAATTCTCAATGCTGACATCCATTAGTTTGACACAGTCAAAATTCAACTGAATTACTCATGAAATATGTACTTATTTGGCATATAAAAAATAAAATTACATAGGAAAACCCAAGGTGTCCAACCGCTTCTGGTGTGCACCCAGTTGAAATGACTTTTAATGAATTGGAAACGAGCACGACTTATGCAAAGTTAACATTACGATTATCACACAAAACTATCTTATAGGCACCTAAACAAAAAAACATTAAATTTCCGGGAAACTATCGTCTTCTCACGTTATCGTGATTGTTCCTGCACCAAATGGTCAAGGTCAGACGTAATGAAGAAGACTGGACTTGATGACGTTTGATGCGAGTCAATTTGTCGAACCGCAGATAATTCCGCTGCGGACGCGTTGGCTTCATTCTCCACCAAGTAGGACTCAAACCCCGTTTTTTGTTGCTTTGGTAGCAAATACACGAGAGATAGTGCAATAATGACATGCCATGCACTATGAGTGTACTGGAAGTATGGTAAAGAAAGCATTTTTACGTCAAATATTTTTCCGACAATTTTAACTTTCCAATTGCCGGATTAACTTACTCGATAGTTGTCTTCAGTTTCGACAAACGCAAAAAGGACTAGTCCGGCTGCACCCAAGATAACTCCCGGAAGAAAAAGCAAAACTGTCGTAAGTTTTGGCAAGATAATACTTCTGTTTTTTATGCTGCGGTACGACCAGACGCTGATCGGTATGGATATTCCCAGTGCGAATGGAAAAACAAAGACCATGAGTCCAGTCCGATTATACTCCACCCCAATTGCAATGACAACAGCCCCAAGCATGTACAAACATGAGTCGTAGTGAGGCGGACTCTTGGCGAGCGCAATGAGGGTCACCCAGAACGCCAAGATCGAGCAGAAAAAGTCACAAAATTGCAAAACCTGAAGAAACGCAACACGCCACAAAAATCAAAAGTTTCAAGAGTAGCTGCGCATTTCAGTACTTGTCTGCTTTTCATGCGTTTTAAACTTACAGAGTATCGTGTTAGGCAGTAGCCGTAAATGTCTTGATCACATGCGTGGTATAGTGTTGACGAGATCATGGTTACGGAGTAAATTAGACCTTGAGTAAACATTCGCCGTTTTAGAGCTAAAAATATGGAAGGGATGAAAAAAAGGTTGCTAAGCGTTAGAAGAAGCGTTGCAGTTAGAAGAAGAATCTCTGGGGTCGCTTGCGAATCATCAGTGCAAGCCCATCCTCGATAACCTGTAACAAGTACGCCATTGCAAATTTTTTACCTTTAAAATTTTCTGCAGTTTAAGGCCTGGTCAACGAATGAATGTGGCTCACCTCCTATACAACGACAAGCGGTGTAGAAAAATTGGCCTTTGTGTATTTCTTGACAAATACCATAAGACCCGCATGGCAGTATTGGGGATCCAGGTGTAGCAGGCTTGGTTAGGACACAAGGCTGTGTTCTAATATCAAGTGACACTAAAGCCTCCTCTACTGAACATGGTACGACCGTACTACAAAAAAAAACTTATGCGTAATAAATTTGCAAAGCTATTAAGTTTCTTCTGCGAAACGATATTTGACGCTTACCTGCCTGAATAGCAAACAGTAGTAAATGAGATGAACCATGAGTCTGGCTCGGGAAATGGTATTAAAATAGTGTCGTCAAGTTGGTCTCGGCTTAGAGACGAGACATGCAGGCTAAGACCCGTCTGGCAACAGGATGACGTGTTTGCAGCGGATCCAGTACAGCATAGAGCCTCTGGTGGTCTCGCTTTTCGAACACATGCATGTACATGGACTGATTGCGTAGACGCATTCTAAAACGAACATTCAAAACATTCGGACTCAAGTCTTTTTCACAAGGCCAGAGTGAATGTAGTAAACTAGTACCAGCAGTAATGCGTCAAGATGTATCCCAATGCTTAACGTTCCCCCTATGTCAACGTATGGCAGTATTTCAAAAGTAGCTCCCACCCGCATGACATCATTTACAGCTAGCCACGTAGTGAACCATTCCCGTCCCTAGAAAAGCCATGTGGAAATGTTTCAGTTAGAACATCTTTGAGTCATTTGATGTCATCTTGAGACCGTACCTCGAGAAGGAAAGTGTCTGAAAAGTCCTGGGCGTGTTTGATTCTAGTAAGCCGAAACATTCTGATCAAATCGCAGTCACAACTGAAGCTTCCGCTATCGTCGTCCAGTTCGGAAGTAACATTCGACTCATTCGTTGCTAATTTGGCTGTAACAGTTGCAGTGGTCAGGTTGACTCTAACGGCTTGATCTTTCATGTTTGATGTTGTATGTACTCCAGCAAACTGTTGAATGAAGTTGCGCCCCAGGATTTGGACAGGACAATCTAAGTATTGAATATGATAGTTCCATACCTACATATTTTTTATTCTGAAAAAAAAACCGGGTGCAATTTTATGCGTCTTTTTTCCCCACCTTTAACTGCAATAGCAACGTTGTATGAAGCAGTCCGCTCGGCTACGATCAAAATGTAGTAATAAGAGTCTGTATACGGTAACCGTTCTAAATGACTGAACTCTGAATTGACAGTTTCTGTAATTGTTGTAAGCGTTCCGTCCGACTTATATCTTGGCAAAGCCCGTGGCCGAAGAAAGACGTTGCGTATGCATGGCACTACAGTTTGGGTACTCGATGAACCCTTTCCATCTGCATAAGTCAAGTTGACCAACGACTCCGTTTCCGGAAACCTATGCGATAAAAGCTGATGGCAACCGTGGATGTGTAGTTGAAACTCCCATGTGCCGGCAGGAATGTAGAATCTAAAATAACAACACAAACAACCGTTGTTGCTCAAGTCCTTTACCAGAATACCAACAGTCTCAATTTGATTTTTTAAATGGACTTGTTTGCTAAAGAGACGTACTTGAAATATGTGAAATGATCAGTGCTATTCAGTCTTGTCGTAGTCTTCACTGGTATCGTTTCTACAAGCGGTACCTGTGACCACAGCGCCACAGATCCCAGACTGTACTGGCATTTGTGTCCGATTCCCTAGAAAAAGTTTTGATTGCTTGATTCTTGCAAAATTTATAATAGGAAATTTCATTCTAGCTGTCATTTGTCAACTCCATTTTACCTCCTGTTGAACATGTTGATCCCAATCTGGAAGGTACGCCGCTGCAAACCAGCTTCCAGGTAGAGGATTATAGACAGGAAACACCGTTGCATCGTGCGGCTGGTATGATGAACTGAGAACTAAACTGAACATTGACGTCCTTCCTGTGTACAGATTGTCAGGGAAGGTGGCGTTATCCGGAGACATTACCGGGTAGCTACCGTGTTGCAAGTATCTAGACAAAGGACCACACACACGGCTTTCATCATAAATCATTATCAATTCATTTATGCACGAAATGCCGGTTTTCCGTTTGCACCGATCAATTGACATATTCCTTTCACCAACAACAGCGTACTGTGGCAGACAAAAGCAGAGTTACTTGGGTGCAAGGGAAAAGTGGCGAGAAACGATGAAAAACGATAATGGTTCACTGACATGTAAACATTTTTGACGGGACAGTTGTAACTGTCCATAAAAGCAGCAAACTCAAACGTTGCCCGTGAAACTTCCTTAGGAACAAAGTAATGAAATAGAGTAACGTCCGCATAGCTACGATATGGACGGAGCAGTCCCTCTTGGCTCACTTGAGGGAGGAGGCTTGTCACTGGCAGTACATTTAATACTGAAATTTCACCAGACGTACATTAAACATTCATACAAGAGTCATTCATTAAATTATGTGTGGACCCGAGACGGTCTAGAAATATTGTCCACAAGATACTTTACCTGATTTCAGTAAAACTAATATCAGTTTCAGCGGTGTCATGGCCTTATGCCACCGATCCGATCAAACCCGACTTGGTAAGCACACACAACTCTTCAGGAACTGTTCAGAGAACTTTCACCATTCCACTCCCACAATTTTTTTAGGTTTTTCATTTCCCAGATTTGTATTTGCTGAACGTGTCAAGTATAATTTTTTTTGTTTTGAAAACGGCTTGTCGTATGGACAAGCGCTAATTTTCGTCCAAAAAAGAAGTGTGTCTCGATGAATTGACGGCAGAACTATTCTGCGTGTCCGTCGATGTTGTATGAATGTTTCCGTGGCATATCTTCTGTGCGTGTTATCATTGTTATCTTCAGCCCAACAGCTCAAACATATACATAGAGATAATTGTAGCCATGAAGCTCATTAATTAAGCATTATCAGCAGTTTGGTCTCTTCTGTTCCATGAAAATCTACAGTAAAGCTGGTGGTGGAGATCCATTGTGGTTGACTTTGCGGGTTGTCTAAAATCCTATGAATATGAAATACGCACACCGTCAGCGAACTTGTCTAGCCTGAAGAACAGTCTATCGTATAACTTCCAGTTTACACCCGAGCAAATAGTTTACATTCATTCCAGACTCATACACATCACACTTGCCTAGATTATATAGATTTTTTTCTGTTGTCCGGAAATCTCGGTGTATCATCCTGATCTACAACGATTTCCAATGATAAACATTGTATAATACAGCTTTTACAGAATATGTTAACTGTTTCTATGATGTTTAAACAAAAAGTTGTTATGTATGCCAATTGCGTGCAATTTATCAGCACATAAGCTGAGCTTACGTAATATTTTTAGTAGTACCTTCTGACATTGATGCATAATTCAAACATAACTTGACTGGATGTGCGACATGGCTTTTTTTCACATCTACAAATGACCCTAAGCATTTACTCATCAGCTCAGAATGTGTAGCAAACGTATCTACCTGTTTTCTGGCTGCTCAAAATCACTTGTTTACCACAAATGATCTAATTAGCTAAATAACTAAAGGAGAAACAACATGCGGTCGGAGATTTCATGAACAATGGCC
>VICI01002823.1:0-15187 GCA_019593645.1 Akabosia matsudoensis
CTCCTAAATATTTCTCTACTTGGCTTGCCTTCCATAATCCTACAATGGTATCCAGAGTTGAAATTACGAATGACATGTGCACCATGCTCCCTCAAATCTGCGGATATTGTACTTGTGAAAGTAAGATACAAAAGTAAAAAAAGTACTGTTTTGTAAAATAGATTGCTCGACATATTTTGACTCACTGGCAAGTATTTTCCTTACAGGATGAAAACCAAGAATATACTATATGCGACGTAGAAATTAGATCCGTAGATTTCATTCCTGAGGAATTTGCCTCCCGCAGTGCGTCCGCTCACCAACTTGAGCACCAGGATTCTCGAACGCCACTTTGTGATGCAGAAAATTCTGGATCTGTTTATCGCTTCTTCATTTTCCAGGATGAAAAGTACATCTGGAATGACGACAAAGATGTGTTTAATCGAATTGAAGGTCTGGTGGACTTGACATGTCAAGACATACTTGAGAGGCCACGGGGGATGTGTGACAACAGAAGAGCTCAACTGTAAGTAATAATTATTTCACTGATCATCTCTACAACGTGTCGAGTATTTTTCGTCGTTATCTCACAAATGAGCTTTTGTTTTACAGAAAGTCTATTTATGGCACAAATGAGATAGACGTAAAAGTAAAAAGCTACCCTAGACTATTGTTGGATGAAGTCATCAATCCTTTTTACATGTTCCAAGTTTTCAGTGTGGTTTTGTGGTGCTTCGATGAATACTACTTGTATGCAGTTTGTGTAGTCATTATATCATGCATGTCGATTGGAGTGTCTCTTTATAAAACAAGGCAGCAGGCAATTATGTTGAGAGACATGGCAAGAGGGGGTGAAAGCGTTACGTCAGTTCGACTTCCTACTGGCGGTAAATCTAATCTTGTTCACAACCATGAAAGCACATGAGAATCGATCATTCAAAACCATTATTTTATTGTTTTCAGATGAAAAAGCAATCGACTTTCAGGATTTAGTTCCAGGGGATATTATCTTGATTCCACCGGAGGGATGCATTATGCCCTGTGACGCGGTCGTAATCCAGGGTAGTTGCATTGTTAATGAGAGCATGCTAACTGGTGAAAGTGTTCCTGTCAACAAATCAGCAATATTAGCCTCGGAGGATGAATTTTCGTGTGAAAGCCATAAAAAGCATGTTATATTTTGTGGTACACAAGTGATACAACCAAGATTTTATGCGGGAAACAAGGTACGATGAATATGAATTGAAACTGTTATTAAATGGGAGTTAAAAAAGTAAAATAAAGCAGATATTTTAATTGGTTGATCCAGGTTGCGTGTGTGGTGGTTCGAACGGGATATTCTACTTTGAAAGGCCAACTTATACGCTCGATATTGTATCCGAAAGAAGTAGATTTCAAATTTTACGCTGACTCGATGAAATTTGTATTTATGTTATTTTGCATTGCCATTTGCGGTATGGCTTACGGCGTTTACTTGTATGCAGAACGAGGGGTTAGTTGAGTATGATTATTTTCATTCTGGGCCTTCGTTTCGAATACTGAATTTTCTAATTTTTGATTGCAGTCTTCCTGGTACATAATGCTTTTAAGGGTTCTTGACATTTTAACTATCGTTGTTCCCCCTGCTCTCCCTGCAGCCATGACTGTTGGAACACTCAATGCTCAGGGTCGACTGAAAAAGAACAATATATTTTGTATTTCACCTCAGCGCATTAACTTCTGCGGACAGCTCAAGCTTATCTGTTTTGATAAAACTGGCACTCTTACTGAAGAAGGATTGAATCTCTCGTGGGTTTGCAGTAGTATTCTTATACAACCCCGTCCTTCTTATGGATAAATTTATGTTACCTTTTTTCGGAACAGGTGCGTTGTTCCAACCCGTTCGAACAATGGCGGCGATGAAGGCTTTGAAGAACCTGTCACGGACGCAGACCAGTTGCCGATGTCGTCTCATTTGTTGCGAGGCATGGCCACTTGCCATTCTCTTACATATATCAAAGGAAAAAATAGTTGGGGATCCGTTAGACATGAAAATGTTCGAGTCCACGGGATGGGTAATACAAAATGAGTACACCGAAACGTAGGATTAATTTTAACAAAAGTATTTGTAAAATAAGGTGCTTGAGGAGCCTCTTAGCGGAGATGACAACGCGCGTTTCGATTTGCTCGCTCCTAACGTCGTCAAAAAGTATAATACGCAATTAGGAATCATTCGGGAGTTCGACTTTACTCCACAGCTACAGCGAATGTCTGTCGTGATAAATTGTCTTGAAACAAGAGAGATGATTGCGTACTGCAAGGGTGCTCCAGAGAAAATCAGACCACTTTGTAATAACGTTCCGGAAAATTATGACAAAGTCTTGGACTCTTTCACTTTAAAAGGCTACAGAGTACTAGGGTTAGCGTGGAAAAAAGTTGTGGGTGTCAGTTGGCATCAGCTTCAACGAGTTCAACGGGAAAAGGTATGATACTAACACTTTTGTTTAATACAGGCGTACTTAATGACAGGTAATAAGTGAGAGGTAATGCAATTATTGTTTAGATTGAGTCGGAATTATTTTTTGCCGGATTCCTGGTCATGCAAAACAGCCTGAAGCCTGCCACCATACCTGTCATTAAAGATCTGAACGGAGCCGAGGTTAGATGTGTAATGGTGACAGGTGATAACATGCTCACAGCACTCAGCGTTGCCCGAGAATGTGGAATGATCCCTGCACAAGATAGGGTTGTGATTGTTAATGCAACGGACGACGGAGTAATAGAGTATACTTTAGCAGCACAACATTACGAAGTCTCAGAAGACGATACCCCTGAAGTTTCACGAGTTCTATCAGGACCTACTAGTAATAGAGACTGTGAAGTTTCTTTCGCACCCGACGCCGAGGGAAATGTTGTTCATCCAAGCGTTCAAGGATTTCGTTCACTGTCGAAAAGATTTTCGCTGGACTCTAACACATCCGATGCTGTGATCGACATGGAGCGATTAATTCCAATAGGATCTGAACTTCTTAAGGACTCCAATTACCATTTAGCCTTGACTGGAAAGACTTGGACGTATTTGCAGCAAAATTGCTCAAAAACAGAATTTCAAAAAATTGTTGCCAAAGGCACAGTATTTGCACGCATGTCACCTGAATGTAAAATGCAATTAGTAGAGTCGTTACAGGTAAACACGTTCACCCATTGCATAGTCAAACAGTTTGGTATTATGTTACTCCAAATTTATTTTCCCTTGAATAGGAAATGGACTACATCGTTGCTATGTGCGGTGACGGTGCCAACGATTGTTCCGCGCTGTCCACTGCTCACGTAGGCGTATCCTTATCCGAAGCAGAGGCCTCCGTAGCAGCACCATTCACATCAAAAATTGCCGATATCTCTTGCATCCCTACACTCATTCGTGAAGGAAGATGCGCACTCGTGACAAGTTTTGGAATATTTAAATACATGGCTCTTTACAGTATTGTTCAGTTTGCTTCAGTTTTAATTTTATACACCGTAAGCATATAGGCATCGTTTTCCATAATTAGCGTCCTCTGAATAATCTGTCAAGATGTAACTAATTTCAGTATCTTTTGCTCTAGAACTACACGAACCTCGCAGACGCACAGTTTTTGTGGATTGATCTAGCAATTACGTCTACAGTCACTATCGCCATGGGGCGAACTGAACCGGTGCGTCGTCTAGTGTCCAAACGACCCATGGGGAGCCTGGTATCGTTTTCAAATGTGTTCTCAATAGTTTCTCAAATGCTTGTGTGCATTGCAATACAACTGTGCGCCATGGAGTTACTCAAACAGCAAGTTTGGTTCACTCCCGTGGCTCCCAGAAACGCCGACGACCTCGAAACTCTTTGCTGGGAGACTACAACGATCTTTACTATTAGCTCGTTTCAGTACCTTATCATGTCCGTGGTATTTTCAAAAGGGAAACCATTTCGGAAACCATTTTACATGAATGGTAGTACCAAATATATGTAAGCCATGAATTGGTGATGGGAAATTTCTTATGTTTGTTTATTTTTCTTACTCAGGTTGGCTCTTGTTTGCCATTGTACTTCTGACTGGATTTACCTCCGTTTTGATGATATATCCGGTGCCATTCGTATCCTCGTTCTTCACATTAGAGCCCATTTCTTTGTCAACACAAAGTTTTCGTTACTCGCTGATTGCGTTTCCGTTCGTCAACGTCATTATTTCATTCATTATTGAGGTAACAATTACCAACAGATAGGTAAATGGACTATTTACTATAGCTTCTAATTGAATAACATCTTATTCATTTCTCAGAACATTGTGTCAGTAAGCAAACCCGTAAAATGGATCGGCAAAAACTGTTGGGTAAAAAGCGCCCCTTCACAGTACAAAGACATCTTGAGGGATCTTGGGAATGACAGTTCGTGGCCCCCTTTGCAGTGATTCTAATAGACCGATTTGTCAAAGTCATCCAGAATGAGCTTTTTTGTAATTGTATTCCATAACGTATACTGTTAGATTCATCGTCAACTGATTTTAAATTAACGTTAACTGTTTTTCAGAACTCGAACTTGTTATTTATTGTGTACTGAAATAATATTGTCATAATAGTTGTTAAGTCCGGATATTATAAGTCAATCTTGAGGGTGTGAAATTATAGAAATAAAAGTCTCTATTTTCTATTTAATACTTTACTTTTCAGAGCCTTGTTACATCAGAAGTAAATCTGATCATGAAATACGTGACAATAACTTCGATTCATGAATTGTACAGCATACGTCGGAATCAAAGCAAGAACCAACGCACCCGCCTGAAGTGAAACGCAATTCATTCATGTAAAAACCCTGCTAATAACAAGACAATTCATTTTCTTTTTTTCATTATGAAGTCGTTGATTTGATTACTATGATGAGAAATGCAACTTAATGGCTTAAAAACGCGAAAGATACAAGACAAAGACAACCAATTCTCTCGAGTTTCAATATTTATTTGCTAGTAGTTGCCTACGATTATGCATACGAGATCGATGTCAAAATGCACGATATACCGTAAGTACTATGAAAAAATGTGTCTTTCCCAATAGGCATGTCTTTGTCCCAACAGGCATTTGTCTTTCTCTTTTTTTTTAGTAGAAAAAAGTAGTAGTAGTAGTAGTTTTAGTAGTAGTTTTATTTTTTAGCTTTTCTCTGTTTGCTCCCCTTACAGCATTCGTATTTTATCTCAACAATCAATCTCGTAAAACGCCGTTGTAGAAACACTTCTTCTTATCCCTAGAAATATTGTATAAAGTATAAAAACTTCCAAAAAAACATCGTCCCTTTTAGAGGTCAATAGAAATTCCCATCGCCATTCGCAGATCAAGATTTGAATGCAATACTTGTCAAATGACGAATGTGTGATCCTCGAATTGCAATCGCAATTATCTCTCGAAATGACAGCATAGTGAACCCACTTGTAACTTGTAACTCACAGCGAGCATGAATGACGTATCACATGAACAAGACTGCCGGCTCAATTTGGTCACGCAATGGCTCAGGGTGAAATGCGTCAAACTTCTGCTCGCGGAGTTAGAGTATATTCTCACAGTAACATGTAACATGTGCTTTATCCTCAGCTGACGAGTAGAAATATGACGATAAGTCGCACTCGAGCCTTTATGGCATTTAACTGTTATTTTGTGGACTTTAAATCAGGATGAGTGGATTTAGACGAAGTTTTGGTATCGTATCGAGGAACCTGAATTGGTACCCGAAGCATATGAACACAGGTATATTAAACCAATTATTAAACCGTTTGGGAAAAGTAAAACTATAAAACTCATCATAAGACAATGTTGAATATTTAAGGAATTAAACAAATGCAAGCGAAGCTTAGATCAGTCGACTGCATCCTGGAGTTACATGACGCACGGATACCGTTATCAGGACGTAATCCAAATTTTTCACATCTTCTCGTAGGAGAGAAACCTCACATCGTGGTCCTAAATAAAGTGGACTTGATCTCAAGTGCAGAGAAAAAGAAAATTAGAAATATTTACGAGAAGAGCGTAACCAAGAACTTGATTTTTACCAACTGCAAAGATGACAGGGACCCTGGTGTCAAGAAGGTGAGAGAAAACCTGTTCAACGATCAGCGTTAAGACCTCAACTTAAATTATTGTTCTGTCACAGATTGTCCCTATGGTGCGTGATCTCATTGAAAACTCAAATAGATTCCACAGAGCAGGCCTTCAAGAATACAATGCCATGATCATTGGAATACCAAATGTCGGGAAGTCCTCATTTATAAATATTGTTCGAGCGAAAAATTTAAGAATAGGTATCACGATAAAGTTCAATGCATAGTATACGTATGTAGCGTTGTTTTTTAAGTTTGGTTTGGTCATGGTTTAAGATGTTTTGGTGTTTTATAATTATAGCTCGGGCCCTTAAAGTCGCACCATCCGCTGGAGTAACCAAATCTGTACATATGAAAGTGAAAATTTCCGAGAAGCCTAAAATTTTTCTGTTTGACACGCCCGGAATTCTAACGCCTAGAGTTTCTGATCCCACATCAGCATTGAAGCTAGCTGCTTGTGGTAAGCAGATTAGTAGTTAAATTCGAATAATGCGGACAGTTTATGATAAACGATTTGATTATTTTTATTTGTAGGTAGTTTTCCAGACCACGCAATAGGGGAAATGTTGATAGCCGATTTTATACTATTCACATTAAATCAACAGAAAAAATTCAATTATGTTGAATTGCTAAAGCTTGAGGAGCCAAGTGATTGCATCACGACTGTTTTAACAAAAGGGGCCATTAATTTAAATCGGCTGCATCAGACAAGGTCTACAACTGGAGGTCAGTATTTGTGTAAATTCTTTAAAAATATATTTTCATTTTTGTAACACATTTTACGTTGAATTTTTACCAGGTGGCTATGTAAAAAAACCGGATTTTGCCTTTATGGCCAAGTTTTTCATCGACAGTTTTCGGAAAGCAAAGTTGGGAGAAGTATGCCTTGACGATATCCATAACTTCGTAGACTTTGAGACATGCACAGACGAAGAGATGGAGCTAAGAGAGAATGAAGTATTTGAAAGGAGTAAACATAGTTCATCGAGTCCGTAATACCAGTCAAGCGACATGGGAGTAAATTGTTAATGTAATAGGGTATTCAGAATCTATCAGAACTGAGGTAGTATGCCAGATAATTTCTAAAACGTTTAATATTTTATTAAAAGCAACATTTTTTATATGATAAGGTTTATGTCATTTTTTAAACACATTTTTTACCGACTTCCTTCTCTGACCCTAACCATTTGTATGTACTACTTACAACATTAATCACGCGCTCAACGGCTGTCCCTCAAGATAAGTGAAGTCCTATGTCCCTATTTTGCTTAAATATGTGAGTTTTTCTACTTTCCACGATCGCGCGACTAATACTTAACACAATCTATTCACATAGAGTACATCCTGCTGGTCAACCAAAAAAAATCATGTGCACATTTTTACAATAGAATTGCGTTCATGCTAGACATTAAGTCAATTGTCGTTTCCAATAATACCTGTTCAGTCAAACTATTATCTCATAGTCATGCTACGGTTTAAAGCTACGTCATTACATAGAATCTCACATATTGAACTTGGTAGAAAACGTCTACGTGAAATGAGAAATCAGGGCAAAAGTTCATAGCATTCGAATGGTCACAGACTACCGGTGATCCACTCTGCAAAGTCTTTCACTAACAGAGAGCAAGAAGTAAATTTTTTTAAATAGCTAATATTACTTAGGTGCTCTAACGTTTACTGCTTTTCGAACTTTACTTCACTACAATATTCAAACAAATAGCCAATTATGCAACTGCAGTCATAATTTCAAAACATGAATCCAAGATCATATCCCCGATCGCTTCGAGAATCTCGTCTCAAACTTCGCACATTTGAATATTAGGATTTAATTATTCCGTCCGGGTGCAGAGACGCGACAGCCACCGTACTGTTGTTGACGATTACGCCTCCCTTGTTTCCTTCTCCTACGCCGACCACCTCCATTACTCGTCCCATTTCGCTCCCCACCAGATTTACCTCCTGCTGCCGTTACTGACATTGGCAATGGATTTGTGCAGTCCATGCTTCTGAACGTTCTTACCGCATTCTTCAAAATCTGTCAGTCAAGTATGTCCAGATTGTATTAACATCATTAATGGATTTTTAGTTAAGTCCCACAATGCCCACATTCCGGGGTCCCTACCTTGTCTTTAGGATTCCATTGCATGGCAAATGTTATTACATATTCATCGCCGCGTTTGATTCCCATCACAATGTACGGAAATCCTTGTCGGAGTTTAGTGGCACAACAATCATCCTTGGAATCTAAACTCAAAGCCCGAAACTCGCGTCCACGCCGATTACCTTCCTTGGGCTTGAACCAACGCTCCTTTCTGAACTCCACAAGGGCCCCTTTCGACTTCTTGTACTTCGCACGGAAAACTATAACATCATGAACACAAGATCGTAATGTACACTTTGCGCAGAATTTTCTCAAGTTCATCGGATAGTTAGGACACTATGCCTTACCAAAGTCAGCTCTGCAAAAATTGTCGACGATATTCTCACAAGTGTGCGCTTGGTTGCATGACGGACACTCCATTTCTGGATCTATAAAACATATCGTGCCGAAAACAAGAAAATGTAACCAATGTAATGGAATGAATTACTCTTCCACTAGCAATACATGTTGACCTATAACGCTGTCTCACCTCCATCAGATTTATTAGCTGCTCCGGGTCGAATGCAAAGGTCGTGGTCCTCTGGAAACTGATCACATTTCAACATGCTCGGCCAAGGATAGTTATATGCAAGCATTCGTGGTTCACACTTCGACTGGACACCCTTTTTAGGACAACATGAGACAATATTAACAAAAATTGCATCCTAATATGTCATGCTTTTACAGACAAAAATGCGATTGTCTCTCATTTGAAAAGCCATCTCAGTCAATATCAAATGAGATTTCGAGAGATCGGGCACACTTACTTGGCACAGGGATCTGCAGGGATAAATTGGTCTGTCCAAACAAATGGGGCTGAATAACGAGCACAAGAATAGCTGCGTGTCAGGGTGGCACTGAAGTCCAAGCAATGGGACCCACGACTTTGCCTGAAAATCAAAAGTATACATAGATGTAATCATAAAATTGGGGAATTCCGAGATCCGCTCTGTTTCAGCATAAATTCGACATTCGTTTCTTGCGAAAAATTAAACTACACAGTCTAAACATTACATCAAGTGCTTTAAGGTAATAGTGAATAGTAGGAGTTTTCCTGGTGCTTATAAACTTTTCTTCAGTGCAGTTTCATTGCAACTTATGAATGACCTTATACACTGTAAAACATGACATCACGCCGATTTTACTTGTTCAACAATGGATAACAGCTAGGGTCATCATCATCAAGACAGGAGGTGACTCCACTTACGGCTGAAACCTCTCGCTTAAGTATTATAAGACCACGTATTGTATACGATTTAATGTTTCCTTGCAGATTATCCTGTCATCATCAATCAAGTCGATTGTCAACTTCATGTTACATGAGGCGTTTTTCGTGAATAAAAAAATATGCATATTTTAACGTTTCCCCCAAAGTCGCGTATCATTAGCTTCGCATCTTTAGCTGACACCCAAATAGTGACTGACACCACAAAAAGGTTTTAAATGGCAACTTATCTCGGATGTTTCTCATTTCTTGACGATCATGGGCACCTATAACAACTGATATATTATGCAGATTAAGCATGGAAGATTACCAATCAGCCCAAGACCGTAATAAAATGGCACGTCATGACGAACAACATAATCCTCTTTTCTTGTTAATGGCAATATTATCATTTCCTGTAAATGTTGTACATGTTAGGACCTTGTTTTTATCCCAGAAAAAGTGCACTCAAGAATTTGCATTCCTCATCAACAAACTCACTCCGACACCCACATAAGTTATTCTTTTTTTTTGTGTGCATTTTCATTATGAAACACAAGCACAAAAATTGTACAGGGCAAGCAATGAATCATCCACCACCATAAGAAACGAGAAAAAGTTGTAACCCATTAGTAAGTATAAATAAACGAGTCGACTTGCACGTTAACTTTCTGTGTGTGTACATTTATGCCTAAAACACAGGTTTTGCCCAATTTTGAATAGAACTTGGAGATTTGTGCAGTTTCTGCTTCTCGAAGTGTAAACGTTCAGCATTGCTTTCCTATTTATCTTAGTGCACTACTATTTGAGCAGTGACTCGCAAAAAATTATATCTGGAGCTGATGTGTGTTCCTGTTCTCATTTTTATAAAAAAATGCACTGCAACACAAGTTTTATTTGTGTGTGTACTTTTTCATAAAGAGTTCATAGTTCGGGTGTACTTTGCCAACTAGCCAGTCACCACCACCAGGCTCACGTAATGTGACCATTGCACTTTCCCTTGTCAGTATTTCAATGCATGCATTTATGTAGTTTGAATTACAACAGTACTTTGATGGTAATCCACAAAAATATAAGAGTAAGTGTTTAAGTCGTCATGAATTATTGATTAATCCGAAAAGAATCACCCAAGTATCATGTTCATATCTCATTTATGATGGTCCATCGCTTTGGCACAAAACAAGTCAATTGTCAGTTCACTTTTTCATCTCTCGAAGATATAATAATATTCAGCATTTGTTTTCAATCCGTTCTTGCATCTGCAAATCAGCATGAAAACCGATATCTTTGGCATATTGCATTTAGTTACCAGCATATAAATTTTACTTTTTGTTTGCATGTCAAAATACAGACTTGGTGGATAAGAGTTATCTTTTCTCAAATTTGCAAGGGTTGCTAAATGAAAATACGTATCATTTGAAACATCGCGTTGATGTTACGTATCGTATTGGTCTTCATAGAATGGATTTTATATGGGGGAATTTGGTCAAGTTCAAAGCAAAACTTTTTTTTTTCGGAAAAATCAAATTGAATATTAAAACATACAACCAGAAAGTTTTGAAGACCTGAAGAATGTAATCACCCGGACACCTAGAGATTACAACTTACGTTTTTGTTTGGAGAAAGTTTTCTCTAAACGTAACACTTTATTGAACATTGAAGAGTAAAAAGAGGCTATAGAATGATGACTACATTGCTGAGTATGATGAAAAGAAAACACTAATCCAAGTTGATATCGTTTACAAATTTTGCTGACTGTGCAATTGTAAAGATATATTCAAACTTTAACCTCTAGTTAGTGTCTCTAAAGTGAATCTTGGCGTGCGTGCAAACTAATCTCATGAAAGCTGTCTTATCTTCAATTAGGAACATATAAAAGTTTCACATGCAATTCTACTTACCCTTCATTGACATTAGTTTGCTGTATCTTTAGCAGGCTATTAGACAATCTCAACAAGATTAATAAAGTGTTTGAATGACTGTCTACATTCTACATTAGTGAACCATTTCTAATTTTTTCATAACATATTTTCATAACAGTTTGCACTGATGCAAACGAAAATAGAATCCTGAGTTACTGTTACTACAACTGTGACCAATTTTTTTACATGCACAATAAGGAAAATATCTACTAATTCTAAGATGATGATAAAGGTACTACTGACACTTCTTATGGCAGATTTAGGGAGTCGAAACATGAATTGCAAGAAATTTCGAGCCACAAGTATGAAACATGCTATTTAAGGATAATGCAAGGATAACGAGAACATACTCGTGCATGGAACACTGATCCATTCAAAACTCAAATGTGCAGTGGGTGAGATGTATGCCGGAATAAATATGTTTAGGTCGCGCATTCTGAGTTTCTAAAACCGAGGATGGGTTATGTTGGCAAGATGAAAGAGGAAAGAAAATTCAACAGGATGAACTAACGTGAAATTCAGCTTCTTGGAGTGAGTCATGTCCGAGAAGATTGGGAATCATCATTTTTGTGTATCCAATGTTTTTACAAAGGGTGAAGTTGACTGGAGTGTTGACACATGTGTACCCGTTGCCATAAGTACCGGTCCGGAAGCTTCCTCCATCCCACTCATCACTCGAGGGGGAGAAAAAGGATTGCTGATGACTGGACTGAATGATAGATGTAACGATGAGGATGAGACCAAAAAGAAGGGAGTTAGATGAGAAGTTACAATTCCTTATCAACCTAGAACGACTTGCAACGATGAGACTCGTATATTTCGCCATTCTTTTTCTTTTCATTTTTTTCTGGTCGTGTGTCAATACCAGAGCTTTTGACTCGTGTGGAGGGGAGCTATGCTGACCGTGCTCCTGACTATCATTCCACTCGCCTGAATTAACTCCCACTGGCTTTATTACTTCCTTTTCAAATCCACATGGTCCATTTCTACAGTCATTACTACTGACACTAGCACAAGGGAAGGGGGAAGTCGAGAATGAAGAAATAGAATTTGACAATGAGGATGGGGATAATGTTAAAGTGAAAGAGTGAGCTTCTTCATTACTCAGGAGAATCCGCTCAAGTGTGACTAAGTCAATAGACGGGGAAATTGTTTCACTCTCATAATATTCATTTCTTTCACTATTTCCTAAGCTCGCGTCACTTGTAACGTTCCCTGTTCTCCGTCTGCTGTTCTTGCTGTGATGGTTGCAGTGATGTGTCTCGTAGCTAGCGGCTAACCGCATGGCTTCGTCCTTACTTTCTCCAGCTTCATTTGTAGAACTCATGTTTCCTCTGTGATTCGTCTTCATCAGTGACATTTCAATAAGGGAGAAAGAGATCTGCTGAATTACTTCTGTATGACAGCTCACTTTCTCTATGAGAATTCTTAAAGCGCGGCGGAGACGGTGTAGAAAACTCGGACCGATGATTTGCACCCGTCTACTGATATCCTTTTCCCAATGTTAATCCTTACTTCCATTCTTGCACATTTTAAAACACTTCCCAATTACAAGTTATGATTCACTAAAGTCAACCTTTTAGAAATACCATTGGTGCCATGAAACCAGACCCCATAAAAAGGAAGGATACACAAATGAGGGAAATTATTTTATCGAAAAACAGTGAAATTATTCAAGACGTGAAATAAATCTCAGCATAGAGAAAGTTAGGCAATGTCGCGAGGAAATAACTTCCAGGAGTAAACGGAAACACTTGTTACAAACTGAGGATTTGAATGACAGTCAGCTACAAACATTAACTGTCACACTTTGTGTACTAACAAGGTTTGAGAATTGTTTTTTAATGAAAATCTCTACCACAGCTACATTGCATGCGACTTCTTCTGATTATCTTAAATAACTGACTGTATAACTGGACAAGCGTGGAACGAGTTAAGTATCATTGCAAAGTATTGTTTTAAGTTACAAAGGAGCCATGAGTTTAAGATGACAAACGAATGTGAGCTATTTGTTGATACACAAATCAAGTTGAAACGAGACGAGTTAAAAAAGTATCGTGTCTGTGCATACAGGGAGCGACAGGCGACTAATCACCTATTTTACTGCCCACCTATCTGGTCGAGAGACAAGAGTCGACTGGCTTTTGCTCCTGGTGGTGCACCAACTCATAAGGATTTAAAACAAGACTTTTTCTCGTCCTCTCTTCTCCTGATTTTCTGGAAGACGACAACCAGGACAGGGTACAGAAGAAATCTTCGTCCTTTTTTCAGACAAGCACACTCACAATGATTTTTAGATTTTTAGATACGAGTGTCTTTATATTTCTCACCAGCAAAGCTCATCCTGATCACCAGTCACTCACGTCACGTCTCTAAATGTTTTCTTACTGCTGTCTCTCCACTCTCGACACAAGTGTAAGTTGAGGTTGAAAGGAGGTGGATGAATGGGATGGTGCTGGTGCTGATGATGTACTTGTTTTTATGAGGGTGTTGATGAGGGCAAGACAAGAAAGGATGAAAAAAGTTAACTTCTCCTCCACGAGATTTATTTTATTTTTTCAAAAAGTCTGCGTAGCTGTTGGCATGTTAGTGGTGATTGGTGATTCTGGTTCTGGTTTAAGGAGCTTAAAAAATAATGATATGACAATGCGATGGGCAGCCAAATCAAGAGAGTTAGCGTAGACTTCATTTTTTGCCATCGTGTGGAAACGGTTGTAGAACTACGGGAGTGAAGTAACTACGTATGTAATAGAAACCAACTGCTGAACATCTTAAAAAATTACAGAAGATACATTATACGAGAATGCATTTGAAAAAGATTTTTTAAATGCATGAAATTTGTAAATGCGGATTGCAGGAAGATTGACTTGTTGCAATTCATGTGACAAAAGCAAACAAAAACAGTCAACTCGTGATACAAGCTGACAGATTGCAGTTCACTAGTTCAGGAAAGTACTATTGGGGTAAGCCGATATTGGACTGCAAACAACCTGTAGGAAGGATGGATTCTACGGTTACAAAGGCTTCATATTAAACAGTATTAGACTGCTCAGAAGTATTAACTTAAATAATTTCATCACTGCCATGGAATATTCTTCCTGGAAAAAATCGCAGGGGTACTATAGCTGAGAACAGTTTTAATACATAATAAAAAGGTGTTTTTGGGAACGTACATCAACTACAATTATCACGCACCCTTACGAACGAAGCCACTTGAACAATGCATTGACTCCATAGACGATGGAAAAGTAAGATCAATTATATGTTGAGTTTGTTTTCGTAAAAACCCTACGAGACAAATCTTACATGTTATCATTTTAATTATGGTTTTCTCCTAACTGATGAAGGTGGAAGTGTGTAGGTAAGGATTATGACGATGAGGATGATAATGATTATCGTGGCAGTGAAGCAGATCGTTGTAAAAGTAATCGTTATGAATTAACATGGTAATAGGAAAAGAATTATGCATGCGAGTCTGACTTTACGTTTTTAGAAAAAAAAAGCTGTTATACGATTGTATTTCTTTCCTGTATAGTAGAAGTCGAGAAAATGTTCTGTTTATTCAAGATTCAATAAAGCGGTCCGGGTGGTAATGCCTCGTTCAATCCCATCAATATGCAATCCACCGGTTCTTTCGCACTTTTAAAATATTGGAGCAGCATTAAAAACCCTGACTTCTGGTCGTAATTTATATTTGTAAGATGTCATAGAACATAAAAAATCTCGCAGACATCCACTGCAAGAAATGTTTACAACTGAAAATTTGGAGGGTAAAAATCTGGTAGCTAGAAACGAAAAACTACTATACACACAAACACACAAAAAATTTGTAAACATATCTGTGCTAATT
>VICI01002824.1:0-15186 GCA_019593645.1 Akabosia matsudoensis
GAAAATCCGTGGCTAGAATAATTAGGCTAGCATGAGTTAAGATGCAAGAGGTTAGCCCGCTTTGTGTCCCCATCCCCAATATCATATACACATGCAATAGTCTGTTTTTCAACCGACTACAAGAAAACCCAAACATAATCAACAGAAGATGTTTTCAAACGTTCAACTGATCATTTTTATTTGGAAAAGGATGATTAGAAAAATATCTCTGTTGAGATAGTTACGTTCAAATCGTAATCCAGACTACATTTTGTTTGGGTAGTTTAGAAAAAATATCTCTTTTTTTTACCAGAAACCAACTTTACTACTACGTACAGGAAATAATATATTATTATGCTTCGATATATTACGGTACGGATATATATTCTTCTTAGCTATTGAATAGTACACGCTCCTTAAACTATTGAGATTTTGTGACGACTGCGCCTACGAAAAAAAACTAGACTGTTTTGATTTACGAAATGCAATTGCCTGCATTTTCATCCAAATAAGCAAAAAAAAAAACAAAATGAATCATTCAAACAAACTCGTCAGAAACAATGGACGCGGACAAGTCGCAGTTGACAAAAAAAACGTAAATGTAGATTTGGTTGATGGTTCGTCAGTTAGATATATATACATACAATCCCCGTGTCTTTTAACCTATAATACATAATAAAAAATAGTTTTGTTTTGCATAGAGTCTGTCGTTTTTATGCTTTCACCCTCAAAATTTTTGATTCTGACAAAGATTGCATCAACTTTCCACGAGTAATTTGACATACAGTTGATTAAAAATATGTTTAAAACATGTCTCAGACTTGTCCCTCTTCGCCAGAGAGTGGATAATGTCTTGACGAAAAAAAGAAGAGAACCTCGTGTTTAAATTTCCAATTTACAGTGCGTCAGAGAGGTCAGTAGGTCAGTAAGTGTGAAAGCACTAAACTTGTTGCTGTGTTGTTAAATACATCAGCAAATGCAACGTTAATGACTTATGCAATAGGGATTGTTGTTGGTACTTTGGTGAACATAGTTAAACATACTGCACTATAACTGAGATACAAAAAAAATCATAAATTAAACAGGGAAAAAAATAACAGTGTCAACTCAAATTGTACATAACTAAACATTAATTTTTTTTTGCTGACTAAAAGCTTTGCTAACTTGCATTTTTTTAAATAGCTTTAAGAACGCCACGTTGATTTGCGGGATGATGACGTTGACTCGTTGTACACTGTAGACAATTTTTGATTTCAGGTTAACAATTATTGCTCGATGTGATCTGAAGATCTGTTCCGCCTCCGTTCCCCTCCACGGATGTCCTTCGCCAAAATTTTTAAATTAGCCTGTGTTATGGTGCTTGACTAAAATCTGCACAATTCAAAATTAACAACTGTCAAGCTAATTGTCAATATTAATCGGACATTTTAGATACATCTTCATTTTTTGTGAAGTACAACGTACATGAGACCGGTTTTCTTTTTTTCTTCTGTTCACTCCTTTAGCCCGAGGGACTCTGTAAGTTGCAAGTAATACGGTGTCCGTAGGGGCAGCAGGTACTGTCTAGCAGCATCAACTGCTTCACACTGGTTAAACGATATAAAAAATATCATCATAAGATTACACAATTCATGAGGTATCTGGAATTGTTGCCAGTTTAACAATGTTTTTTTTTTGACATACCGACGGTTGCGTAGCATTTGCCTTCAACTTGGGAGTTTTATTCCTAAAAAATAAACTCTCCTCTTCGCGGACGGGAGACATGGACGCAGAAGATGAGAACAAGTCCTCCTCCCACGGTTTTATTCTCATTTTTTCCCCGATTGGCAACAAGTGACCTTCCGTCGTGAATATGTAGTCGTTGAAATGATTATTCAACGGATTATCCACGTCAAACAACTAAACTCAAATAAATATTAAAGAAATATCTGGTCAAAGTCGACTCGGATGAAATACGGTGTTCGTAACAAAATGAATTGCCTACAAGATAAAGATATTTGCAGGTTTCCGAAAGGAAAAAGCTTTCCATTCTGTCCTCCAAACTCATATCCAACACGTCATGAACCGTAGCATATCCGCATTTGGCTTTTGCGTATGTATTCAAACTCTGAACGATTTCTCGGCCAACATGGAGGTAGAATGGATTCTTGGTAGCCTAAATATGTAAGAATAGATTTTTTAAAAAAATTGTCAAACCATCATCTCTTTTAAATTAAAGCCATGAATGAAGACACTCACGCGATACAAGATATACGTGGACTCTATAAGCTCTGGTCGAAGAGGATAAAAACTAACATCAGGACTGAGCCTTTGCCAATTGAATCTCTCTGGTAAGACGCCATATCGTTTCCATACATTATAATACCATGCATGAGTGCAAATCGCTTCTTCTATGTCTCCAATAAGTACCTACAACAGAAAAACAAAACAATGTACGGTCATGGGAAACTGACAGGTAGGCTTCAAATGACAGCACTGATGTGAATCCGTGAATTGAAGACGACAAATTACTTGAACTGCAGGGAAGGAGGCTTGGAGTGCATCAATCCAGTACGTGTACGTATTTCCACTATGCATGTCCACATTTACGTAGAGGGGATGATCCCCATAGCCAGAGTTGCATTGAGGCCGGCTGCAAGTTATAATTAGAGGATAGGATTAACTCAAACATGCCCCGTGGGGACTGCCATTCAGGCACGGAATTACTCTTACCCTCTTCTCAAATACTGCTTGATAACGCTGTACGACTCATTAAACATTTGGTAATCTTCGTCCTCCCCAAACAGAATATACGATTTGAGCAAATATTCAAAATACGAGTCAAGGCCAGCTCCTAGTCCACTCAGTCTGCCAATCCACTGGCCTGTTTTGGCGTTAATAACGTTACCTGAATAAATCCAAATGCAAGACGTGTTAAAAACATGGTCACCATTACTTTTTGACGTTATTAAATTCCCTGGAGTATGCATGACGTACCCAGTAATCCAGTGGTCTTTGCTCTCGCACTCCAAAGAGCCCGGTTGGCTCTCCGAGCCATGGATTCATAAATTGGATCTCCTAATAATCTCGACAGAGCCCCGAACTCGAGAAGCAGCGAGCCGGCTCCTGCAGTACACGTGTCTCCACCCTCGTCAACAGTGCCTTTCCGCAGATTAACCTGTACAAACAACACAATTCATGAACAAGTCGACACGGCATAAATGGCCAATGCTAAATTATCGTAATTTACCCTAGGATACGGTATTCCTGTCATCGACTTTTGAAAAGCTGGTAAAAGTCGAGACGCAAGGTCATGCGCGAGTTGGAGGAGCTGTCCATTGTACCAAGGCGGTCGCAGGTCCTCTCCAAACATATACCGACCTTCTTCCATAAACATATGGGCAGATAGAAGGCCACCGAGTAATCTATATTCACAAATCCCATTCAATGCAATCCTTCATTTATGACTGGCTTCATTCTTCATTCATTCATTTTACCTTATATTGGCTTCGAAGACTTGGACCGTATTCTCCTTATCGAAGGACACGTGGTCAATGACTAACTGAAGAGCTCTATGGAACTCGGTAACGTTTCCGAGCACTGCAAGCGTGTCCAAAGAGTCAATCAGTGTTAAGCAGTAATCTCCTAGAACATCGTTGATGTTGATATTGGACCTGCGCACACAGCCAAATCAGAGTAAACCCGTTAACACACAAAAAAAAAAAAAAAAAAAAAAAATTGCGTCCGCATTCAAGTCTTATACGCGTCTCGTCTTACGGATTCTCATGGTCTGGTCCCCTTCCAATACAATGTATTGGGTCAAGTTCGTCCATGGGAAAGGCGTACTTCATGTAGCCATCGTAGCCAAAGTAGAACATCTTCTTCACCTCTTCCAACATGTCCAGTCTCATTTTCTCCGTGAAAGAGCCGTACTTCTGATCCAGCCTATCATAGCTGTGACTGAATATATTGAACGCTTGCACCACCGACACGGGCACAAACGTGACTACAACGAGGACGAGTACTCCTGTGGCGAAACCAGTTCTTCCAACAGATCTTATCCGGGGCTGTATTCTCGTCTCGTCGTCATGATGCGTCGTTGGCGAGATCCCTCCGAGAGGTCTCACCATGAACGCCCCCTTCGCCAAACTGCAAAGCGGCCACATCTTCACTTGTCAAACTAACAACGTTAGCGCACTAGTCGCCGTTTTATAAGAGTTCAAGTACGTCCTTTCCACCAGCATTTATGCACGGTAAACTTTTACGAGGATTATTTATTTATTTTCCAGGAGATTTGAAACTGATACACAAACCAAAAGAAATGAAACAAAGAGTCGGTACCGTTGATAACGTACGGTACGCCACAAAAATATTACATTTTCCGTTCCAATTTTGGCTAGAACTCCTTTCATTTATCAATTGGACTTGAAAACGCGTTAATAATTTATTTCCGATATAATTATAATAAGCGTTGTTTACGCATTATGCATGAAACTGTCACCCTAGTGACATAGCTATGGTTATGGCCAAAAGATCCTGTGTCAAGACCATGCCATATTTTATACGGGAAACTTGGCTCCAAACTCTAACCGTCGAACAAAATTGGCTATTTCATATCGTCATCTAGCCAAACAGATAATTAGTGCAAGTGCATCGTGTAAATTGTGCAATTAAATGAGAAGAGTCTGTGACCTATTCAGGTTCATTCATGATGCGACATGCTCGTGAATTCTAAAATTAAAAACGGAAACGTGACGAAAAGGTATAGAACAACCTTATCTAATTCGCTTGACAATATAAATAGAAACTATTCACGGTTCACTCTGCTTTTACATTTATTCCAGCACTTATTTAATATCAATTACACTGCTGCTGGAGTGTCCAAAGGGGAACTGATCACGGACATGGCTACGGCTGGGATCCCTGGACTGTGAACTTCTCCCACTGCGGTGAAAGGTGACAGACAGAAATATGCTTTCTCTTTGCTTTCTTTATTGGAATCTGGATTTTCTTCTCTTTTTGACTCGGCTTTGACGGTCTTTACTGCTAAAGTCAGACTGTTTGTTTCATCCTTAGAGTTAGCACCACACAAAACTTTGTCTGACCGCGCACAAAGGTAAATAGTTGTTTCAAGTTTTGTTGTGTAACCTTTTATTTTCACTCTGAACCAAAAAAGTTGACATTTGTGGCTGCTGTTAAACAAGCATTGCCAATTTTCAAAAGCAAGTTATTCAGAGAAACCGGAATTCCGGAGTGTGCCGCACTTTCACACATCGTTTTCATCGTGAATAGCACTTTCACCACCACCGCCACTGCGAATCCATCCTCTTCCTTGTGTGCATAATAATCCTGTCAATTACGGTCAGCATAACGTTGTCACTAATTTATCGCCTTTAATAAAAAATCATACAAAACAAAGAAACTCATTAATTCTAAGATTCATACAACATTTCGATTATGCATTTGTTTTTTCTTAGAACAAAACGATCTCAAATTTAATACAAATTTAAAATATTTTGTTTGGATGATCTTCAGATTGTTCATAATGCGGCTATGGCAAAAGGCTTATCTCGGATGTGACGTACCTTTCTTGGAATAAAACAATGTGGGTGACAGTTTATTGCCTGATAAGAATTGTCTATTATGCTCACTCAGTATACTCCATATCTGTAACTCAATAACTCATTCATGCAAATTGAAGAGGCACGGTAGGTATGTGCATTTGTAAATGTAGCAATGTTAAGCCATTTTTTAGCACCATTTTTAGGTATTTTAAGAACTGTTTTATGCTAAATAAATTGCACGATTACGGTAATTACATCGTAAAAGTGTCAGAACGCGAATAAAAATCAGTTTTCACTGCTCACTCACGAAATTGCAAAAACTGTAAAAAAACAAGTAACGAAGAGGACTTATTTGTTTGACATGCTGCGATTTTTGTTGTATATGAGCTCTTGACCAGTCTTAACTTTTTTTTAAACTAAGGTTTCCTTTCTGGAAACTTGTGAACGCTTTTTAACTTTCAAAATAGATAAAACTATTATCACGATCCATTTTAAAAAAAGTCACATTATTCTGGATTTCTCCATGATAACTTTAAACCGGAGACTATATTTTCTGTACACCTGCTTTTAGAGTGAACGCTGACATGCTCACATATTTTTTGTATAAAAAACATTTTCTTGAACACCTCCTGTTCTGTTGTGTGAACGCAAAGTTAATTACCATTCCGTCAACCCACATGTTCATACCTGTATCAATTTAAATAACATGATTGCATTCATTTTATTCCTCACTTTGGCTACCCTCGCTATTTTTAGTCACTCTAAATGCTGTCTACAGTGCGCTGCGCACGCGTAGTTTTCTTTGCGCAACTTCTTTTTTATATTAATAGCCCTTGCAAATGACTAGTAGTATTTTTTTTAACTGGTCAACACACAAACCTTACACAAAAAACTGACATTTGTGACCATGATATTGCAGATACTGTTGCAATGAATACTTGCCTCGTGTTGCTGTTTGTTAATTGACATAATTATTTTATAGTGCAACTGTTACAAACACAATGTAGTCAGTAGTCAGTTGCAGTTCACAAAATAAGTTGTATAGCTCGTCCCTTTTTTTTGAATTTTTGCAAAATGCGTGTATGTCCGGCCTAGCTTACTAACTTAAAATAACATTTGTGACTGTCCCTAGGAAAAGGGAACATGCGTATAAAAAAGGAAACGAGAAAATCTATTCGCCATTCGTATTTATCTGACAAATAGGCCAAAGCGTAAATGTAAAAGTAGCGAGAAACTAAGTTTTTGCTACTTTCACATTTGCGCATTCGCCCATTTGTCAGAGTAAAACGAATGTAGAGTAACTTTTCTAGTTTACATTTTTAAACGACATATATCCCCTTTTCCTAGAGACAGTCACATCTTTTTTTCTTCTTGCATTTAGCCAAAATTATAAAAAAAAGGATTTGATCGTAACGAAAACCTGATGAAACTATAACCATAACTTCCTGCACGAGTTTAGCCAAGTGTTAAGGATTAGGATAAAAAAAAGTGTTAAGAGTGCATCAAGATGAAGAAAAAAAATTAGAAGAACATATCCGCCATACCTTTTTATAATGTACTATCATCAAAATTTGTAGTGTTATTTGCACGAGAAATCACTTCATGTTGATACTAGTCTGAGCACACTTATTTTTTAAATAAAAATATGTCATTTCGTCCATTTTCTTTTCAAAATCTGGTCCAAATGTAAGGCTCAGTCAAGTTAGGTTAGCGTTGACAGGGGGAAAGAGAACCGCCATGGTATTTTGATATGACCTTCCAAAACCTTACTTCCTATTTGAAATGTAGTTAGGTAACACGACACACTCATCTCTTCACGAAACACCTTCAACAACACTACATGAACAACGATTTTCCCTAATGTATCCTTTGTAAAAGCTTAAGTATAGTCATGGTAAGACTTGAATAATTATTATTTTTTTAAATCATTAACTTGTTTCACATATTTTTTTTTTAGTATTTTATCTGTTGTGTTAGCTGCTGAATTTTAAGAGTTTTACTAAATGTGGTTCACTATGGTATCCACCATACACACACTTTTATTTTGATACACACATGTTAGTGTCTCGCTCTTATACTCTTCATTCGCCGTCGTCAAAAAAAATCTTTTCACATACACATATTGGGAGTCTGTCCACTTTGTTGTCTACTCTGTAGGCAAAGAACGAGTAGATATGATGTAACCCTCGTATAACAGCTCTCTCATATATGCTTCATAGTTCTGTATAGATTTTTTCAAACTATGCCAGCCAAATGTCTTTGGGATCATTGAAGTTTGCGTTGTGGGGTGTTTACAAGAAACCCCAGTCGATTCTACGGCTCGAGTTCATGTTTGAATTGAATTTCGCATATGAATATACCCATATGGGCTGTTCATAAGTGGAATTCAATTCAAACATGAATTCGAGCTGTAGAATCAACTGGGATTTCTTGTAAACACCCCAAAACGCGACCAACGATAATTCAAAGAAATTTGGCTGAGATAGTACTTCTGAAAAATAGCTTCGTATGCTACTTAGAATAAAATAAGGCATGTATAAGCATGTAAATTAATGAGTTGAAAGTGTAAACAATGTTAAATTTAATGAAAGGACCCTAATTGGCTTTTTAAAAAATCTGAAGGTATTCAAAATCCCCGAAAGGATAACTGGTTGGTCCAGGTCCTTTACAAATACTCGAGAAGGCCTCGGGCAATTACTTTTTTGTGTGTAGGTACTTTCAAGGACGCAACGCTTGAGGCCTCATATGCATACGCCATATTATTCTATACGTACGTATGTTGAATTATGGCGGCAAGTTTTTCTCCTCAAAAGCTCTCCAAATAAGTCGGACGTAATCGTCGACAATAACCTTTTTTTGCAGCTTTCTAAAAAAATCAGTCAAAAAACTTTAAACTTATAGAAAAACACATACATATTTGCAAATTGAATTTAGTAAGGATGCTTCTATAGGCCGACTCGGCTTCGTACAATTCAACAATGTGACTACGTGTACATTGTTTTTGCTCTGCACCTTTTTTAAAGAGATGTTTCATCGGCATCTACCAGTCTAAGGCTACGTATTCTGCTATGCAGCAAGTTTCTGAGTACGATGGGCGATCATCATCATCGTCAAAACATTTTTTAGCAAGTCTTTATTACAAGACTTCTTGTACTATAAGTACTATATGAGTGCGTGCAGGTGTGTACGCTTTGTCTACTCTTGCACTTAACATTTAACATGAGCGTTTTACAACAAAACTTTTTTTTATGGCTAGGAAACAAACTTGAAAATAGTTTGAATACATGCATAAGAATTTTTTTTAATTAGAGAATTCAGAGATGCACTAACATTAAACTAGCTCCGTAACGTTTATAAAAATATATTTGTAAGTTGCATTGTTGCGGGATTAAATTATATAGAAAGAAAAAAAATAAAAAGACGAGGGCATTTTCTGTGCCATGCAAGACTCCGTTTTGGACGTTGTCCGTAAGGAAGCTGAGGGGATGTGACTGTCTTGAAGAATGCCAGTTGACTCATTCTTGTGATCCGCAGAAATATTGCTCCCTCGCCGTCCGAGGGAACATGTCCATGAAGGAAGTTAACGCTAAAATGCTCTACATTCAAAAATAAAAAAATCCAGCTACATTGTTAACTGGATTGCAAACAATGTCAAGACCGCTCCCTGCGAAATTCATCCTGTTGAAATGTCGGTGACATTTACCCGAAACAACACGGCGCTATTCAACTCTATTCCCGAACAGTTCACGGCTATGCGTTCCGTCGTAAAGCTTTCTTGTAATTGGTCCTCTGGTTTAGGGAATGTACCGGAAGTGGAGTTGACTTAAGTAAAACATAAACGACTTGATCTTTCACAATACTTAAGTAGCCAGAGGACGACGAGAAAGATAAAAAGCTTTGAATAAGAAACGTCAATTCAAGTTTCTTTCCATTTATGCAACAATCAGTCAGCCTTAGATATGAAATTTAATTCGTTTTTTTACAATTAATAAAAAATTACAATGTAAACAAGAACGAGAATTTTAAATCCATTCCCATTTAATAAAATATTTGGGCATCCTGGCCCTTAACCCCTTTTCAAGCAATGATTTTATGCTGTTTATTTGCAAGAAGAAAAAAAAAGGAGCTCAATCACTTTTGTCGCACTTTCAATTAAAAAAATTAATCATGAAATGGCGCTGGCAATGGCAAAAACCTTTAAAAAATTATGAACGCCATCTTGGAGCGTTCACTTTCTAGGATGGCGTTGGCATTTGCCTTACTAAAGAAATGAAATGCGATAAACTCTTTGTTAATGATGGAACAAAGTGATCCGATTCAAGCCAAGTTTGTTGGAAGGAGTTGAGGAGGAGGAGACCACCAGTGTACCCATCCCCTCATACACACGTCCATGCATCCATATTCGTCTCTTTAACCTTTTGCCCTTGAGTACAGGCCTCACCACATAACCTTCCCTATCATTCCTCTTGTGTCAGAAGCCGTTAACAAGGGAACAATGTATTTTTAAAGCCCACAGCTGTTGTCACTTATATGAACGACCCAAACAAACAAAGGGAAACTTACGTGAGTCAAGGAATACAATTTTTTTACGGTGCCTGCCATATCAGGCCTTCATGGCATGATCGATTTCGTCGTACAACACGCTTGATCAACGCATTCAATGCAAAAAATCTGTCTCAAGTTACCCCAAAATTGTAACCGCCAACTGGCTCGAGTCTGTTTGGTAAAGTAAAAACAACTCACGTGTGAAAAACAGTTGGAGACCTGGCAACAGGTTTTTAATTCCTCCCCATTCCTCTATCCCCCCAAGTTGTAATTATGACTGAGGAGCAGTTGCTCCGATGCTTGACCGTTGGGAAAAACGTCCTTCCAGCTTATCCGTCGTCTGATGATTATGACAAGCTCTGGGTAAGTCGTAAAATGGTCTTTTAAAGAATCAAACCAATCAATTAATTAAAATTAATTCTTTACCTTTACAGAAACTTGCGAAAAAGATACGGCAGCCGCCCGTTCCCTTCGATTCCTTGACCGATCTCCAGCGTCGCGTCGACAGGAACCTGATCAATAATGGAGATACCGTGATTATCGCCCCTGGAGAGAGTACATCCTCCAGGGAATCCCGGATGCTTGCTTATCTCCTCCCGGTGCTAAGGTCAGTCGGTAGTGCATCACGGATAGAGGATCGAGGACCGGAAGTGTTAATTATCAGCAAGAGCCGATCCACAGCCTTCGACACTGACGATCTTGCCCAGCGGCTGTCATCCAAGTGCAACATTGGCAGTAGCCAGCCTCGCATAACTTACACTGGACAACTCCCCCAGCAATGCATAAACACTCCCCGTAAGAGCCCCCTCAATTCTGACATTCTGACCATGAGTGTCGACACGTTCCGCTGGATCCTGAACGTCTTCACAAACGGCGAACTGTTCAAACGCGTGCGCTACCTGGTCTGGGATGAGACAGATTGTTACTCTGAGCAGGACTGGGAGTGGCTTCTCCAAGGGATCAATGTCTGTTCCAAGTGGAGCTCTCGATTCCACCGAAAAGGTTTCCGCCTCGTCCTCGTCTCCTCCGAGTGGTCCCATCGACTTGAGACCCTCTGGACAGGTCTTCTCAAAGACAGACAATTCATGGGCGTGTACTTTTCGAGCCTGATTGAATTTGGCAAACTTGTGGCGCCCCGGTGGAGGGTTAAATTTGTGGAGAAATCCGAGCGGGACTCTGCCAAGACGGTCGCCATGTTGGACATTTGCCAGCAGGTGGAACGGCGCGAGGGCAGGATTGGAGTGGCTGTCGCTTCAGATCTTTATGGGGAGATGGTGGCAAGGGCGATTAATGTGACGTACGAAGGCGTTCCGACGTTCAACGCGGTTATATACGAGCCTGGCGCCATGTTAAAGCCCGGTAACGCTGTGATTTTGAGGGATAGTTTTTTAACAGTGAGGAATAAGATTGCGACGGGGCGGTTGGAGGTGCTGGTCAGCTTTGACGGGGAGCGATTGAAGCAGCTGAGGTACCTGGAGGACTGCGCGCCCAGATTCGAAGAGGTGGACGGGAGGCATATTCTCAAGAGGAGTCCCGTCGAGGTCATCTTTTTACTGGATGGGGAGGAGCCAGGCTTTGTCGACTTTTACAAAGCAATGAAAGAGTTGGGTGCAGAGATAGACAGCGAATTGGAGGAAACGGGACGGAAAGTGAGTCAATTTTTTTTATAAATTCTTCAGAAAATCAGTTGAAAACTTTTTTTCTTTAATATTTACTTTCAAAGCTGCTGGAGAAATACAACGCTGACGGATTGGCTCGGAAGCTCTGCTCAGGTGCTCGGCTCTTTGGCTACTGCAACGAAGTCAGCTCTGGCTCGTGTCTCAAACGGCATGAAATTTGTGTGGAGGACGTTACCATTGAGCACGTGCTTCCTTGCCTCGGCGAGATTGAATTTGAGGTCCTCGCCTGTACCAATCCAAGCTACTACTCGGCCCTACTCCTCAGCTACTCGAGGAAGGATCAGAAAGGGAAAACCGTCAAACTCCGAGATTTTACGGAGGAAATCCAGCAGTACAAAAATTCCGTTACAAATCACTGGCAGCAGTTAAATTTGTACGTATTGTGTATTAGAAATTTCGTCGTATCCAAATTTTTCCAAGTTTTTCTCAAAGTTGTCTGATTTTTTGCAGAGGAATCGCCACGCATCCCAACACCTATAAAACTTACATCGCCAAAGAGCCCGGGAAGGCTAACCGTTCTGCAAAGTTTGTCCCCGTCAAGCTTCGTTCCCGCAAAATCCAAAACACTTGCCCTGTTCTTCAGTACGAAGTGCAGTCCCTGGAAACGGGCGAGGTGTACGTCGTACCAGACCAGTGTCTCTGGGAGCCTCCTCCACCAGACAGCTTTGGAGAAGTTCCCTCCACCCTGATTTTCGTCGTGTACGCCAACGTCTGCCCTCCGAAACGGGACCGTTACTATTCTATAAACGAACTCCAGGCGGCGAAGGAGCTTACCGAAGGTAAAACCTTTACTGGGCAGATTTCACTTTCCCTTGGCGACGCCATTTGGCTCACCTCCATCCGGAATGAGTCTGGCGACGAACTGAAGCCAGATCTGAAGGTCGGCGCTAATCCGGAACACGCTGACCGCTTGATATCCCAAGTGCAAGCCTTTGGAGCGGCATACTCTGGACACCATCTTCTTTCTACTCGAAATACCTGCCAGGTTGCGACCAGCGAAAAATTCCAATCAAGCCAAGATACTGTTCAGTGGCGCCACTTGCCACTGGAGAGCCCTGTCAAGGTGAAAGCCCGCTGGGTCGAGTCGCCATGGCTTTTTTATGGCGAGTGTTTGGAGTTTAAAGACCTACTCGCCAAGCTTGAGAGGGAGCTTCACTCCTGGGCCGAGTCCAACTTGTTTCCCGAGCTGAATGTCAACGAAACAATGTTTTTCGAACAGCTCCAGCTGAAAGACATGGTCGCCGTCAAGTACGACCTTGTTCCGGGACGATCCTGGGCCCGCGGGCGAGTTATTGAGAAAAAGGGCGACGTTCAGACTGGCTTCATGTTCACCATTTTCCTCGTGGACTACGGGGAAACCATGTTTGAAATTATGCAGACCGATGTGAAGCCCATTTCGAAGGAGTTGGTGGCTCGACTTCCATTCCAAGCGGTGGCAATGTCGCTAAGTCACCTCCAGCCGTGTTTGGAGGGAGCTGAAGACATTTGGAGTGATCAGGCGTGCAATGTCTTTCAGGATGAACTGATTCGGAACGAAATTGGCGAGACCTTTAGCGTTGTCGTGAGTTGACAATGAAAGAATGGTGGTTTTGGCTCCAAAAAACAAATTTGAAATACTTTTTCTGGATCTTTTTGCAGGCTTGGAGTGAACTAAAGGGCTATGAGTACATCCTTCCGAAATACTACGAAGTTGTAGCCATGACTCCCTCGAAAACGAGTGTTGGCGAGATTTTGATTGAAAAGAACATGGCGAATTTGTCTTCCAGCGGGGATATCAGTCCTTTCCTAACCATCCTCCGGGACTCGATCCGACCCAAGGGGGACAGCGGAATTAGCTCCGGAATTAGCTCCTCCGAGCAAGACGAAGATCCTCCCTCCGTTGAACAGCCTGCGGATGGTTTCCAGCTCAACCCTGACGATTTTGAGTTCGGCGTCCCCTCCACTTCTCCACCTATTCCCTGTAAAGCCCCAAAAAAGAAAAAGAAACAAAAGGAAACACAGCCGGAGGTTATTTCTAGCTTCCCTCCAACCATGTTCATCCATCCTGCAGTCTTCTGGAGGGAAACTCATGCGAAAATAATATTTTCTGTCGAGCTTCCAGACATTTCCGTCCACAAACTCGAACTCGACGACAATCGAAGGACGCTCCGGTGTACAATCCAGGAACCCCCCGACTACGGCTTCCAACTCACTCTGTACGGTAAAATTAACCGTCCAGAATCATATTTAACCGGGCAAAGACTCATCATCACCTGCCAAAAAGTTCTGCCATCAAGATGGCCCCGGCTTTTATCCGACAAGTCCAAGTTCCCTTGGCTCAAGCCGAATCTTGAGCACATTTCTGACGAGTCCTCAGCCGAAGAGGACTCTCACCCTCCCTTCGAACCTCCCCTCCACTCCGACACGGAACAAGGTTTCGAAACCTACTCCTCCTCGGACGAAGAAGCCTTGCCCAACCCGAAACTACGTGTTTCTAAAATGAAGGAACTGGACGAGGACCCCACCTTTTTATAAATCAGGAAATTTGATACAAATTTGATACGCATAGGTTTTTGTTTCTATTTCCTAAAATAGAATACTTTTATTTTTATTTGTATGGCAATCATTTTCTCGTACTTTTACCCTGTTTTCACCGTTCACTTTGTAAAAAAAGAGTCGAAATTTTTAGCTCCAGTATTGGACTCGAGAAGTAGTTTTTTGTACAAATTTTCTAAAAATATAAATCGATATTAAAATGTAATTTTTTAAAAACGAAAACAATCAACAAGCACATGAACTGTCTGCAGGCACGGCAGACTTCAAATGTAGTCTATCTCCGTTAGTGGCACTTGTTAAACCGTTAGAGCCCTCGTGACGAAGCATTACTTCGACTAAAAACCTGCAAAACCAAATTTAACATAGCTGATCCTGCGTTTCTTGCAAATTTAAACTGTCAAGACAAATGCGCTGGACTGGGATTACCTCATGGAGTCGTTGACCATGAGACCCTCCTTCGCGGACGTCTCCGTCCAGCCAATAAAATTATTTTCTTTGTAAAAATTCTCAATCTCCATTTGGTCCACTTGCCGGGTGCTCAAGTCACACTAATCAAGCAGAAAAATCAACATAAAAAATGTATTTTAAATTTAAAAAAATGTGACTGTCCCAAGGAAAAGGGGAGCTGCCGTGTAAAAAATAGAAATAAGACGCTATGAAACATGCAAAACGCAACCTTTTTTTTATGTTTTGTTTTACTTTGTTTGCCAGGAGCATGCACGGGATTGGACTGCCATCGGGCAGCATGCACTTAGAGTCAACGTCCTTCTTCCACTTGATCGTGTTCTGAAATGAGTTCCGGTTGGTCAGATCAAACATGATGATACAGCCATGAGCGTCTTTGTAGTACACCCGGGTCATCCACGTAAACCTCTCTTGGCCTTGAAAAATCCCATTCACGTATT
>VICI01002825.1:0-15185 GCA_019593645.1 Akabosia matsudoensis
ATAGCCGGTTCTTATGAAACAATTTGTAATACTTCAGTTGTTTTGTTTTTGAATTGGTGGAATGTTTGAAATAAAATCAATAAAAAATAAAATAAAAAATAAAAAAAAAGAATCGCCATTTTTTTTTGAATGGGAACGCATTACACATTATCAGTTATGGGAACATTTCCTCAAAACAAAGCATTAGATGAAATTTTTTATATTTTAAATTCAAAAAATCCTAGTTAGTTAGTTGTATTATACTGATGTCTGAAAATTGAAACGTGAAATGTTTTAATAAAAAATAATAAAAACCTTTAAATTAGAAATTACTGATAGATCTAGCTTACAATTAGTGATGCATATCACTTCTCCGTCTTTCCCTGTAAAACCTCTAAGCTATAGACCCATCAGCAATTTTAAGCGAGTAATTTTAGAGAATTATCGTTTTCCAACTTTTCATACTTTCACCGTCCAAAAAGGCGTTAAAAGTTGCAATATGATAACTTTCAAATATTATTTTCGCTATCGTTTTCCGATTCTAGGAGAGCAGTTTTCTATTCTCCAGCATTGGGAGTTGGGGCGTACCAGTCAAACCATAGGCCGTAGACTGTAGACTATATTGGTTTCCACGTTGTGCCCGGCTTCGTCTCTCGTTCCCTTTTTCTCCTTAGTTTTCTCCCAAACAAACAAACCCAGGTAGAAAATATGGCCATCGACGAAAGCGATATAAAATCCCCAGCAAATTCGACAAACTCGTCATCCACAGCCTTTTCCCCAAACTATGTTGGGTCGTCGTCACTTGTCATTCCCCTTCCTCAGATTCTCGTAGTCCATCGCAAGCCATTTCTCATCCTGCCCCGAGTCAACCAGCTTCCCGAGCAAAAACTATGCTCAGTCAGGACATGAAATCGAATTTTTCGAAATGGATGGAAATGGAAGGAAGGAAAATTCAAAAAGACCGCATTTTCTTTTAGGCCATGTTTGCTCATTTCTGTTCGTTCGGTTTACTTCTTGAACTATATTTGCTCAGTAACTGCCGGAGTTCAAACTTTGGAAATTTGCACAATGCGTTTGAATAGTATTAAATATAAGACATCGAGTCTGGGGAGTCTGGTTTGGAAGCTCGGGTGACGCTGTGTCTAGGGCCCTGCCAGTATGTCCGCTAGTTAACAATTGGCTGATGTGCGTGCCGTGCGTTAGCACAATCAGCCCGAGGAAAGCAAAAGTCTTCGTTGTTCTCTTTCAGCCGTTGCGTTCTGTTTCGTCGTCGTATGGTAAAATTTTGAGAAACAGTTTTTTGGTTCGCTTGTTTGTTTTTTTATAACCGTTGACTTTTAAAGTATAAAACGGTAACGGTGCGACATAAATTTTTTTTGTGAGTATGGCAGACGACGGTGTACGGCTTCAACCCCAAGGAGAAGCTCCTGAAGAAATCATGGCAAAATTTCCGGACGAAGTGTGGACCATGATCTTTGCTGGTTTGGAGGACTCGTCGAAAGACTTGTTCAGTTGTCTTCAAGTGTGCGTCAAATGGAGGAGGATTTTGGAGGAGCGTCAGTTCACGTGGTTGTTTGAGGAGGTGAGATAATCTTAACATTTTAATTACCAAACTTCAAAGTAAAAAAAAATGGTTTCATTCATTTTGTAGTTTCTTTTATGTTAAAAAGATTTTCCCCTTCTTGTTCCCTTATTTGGAGAAGAATGACATTCTAAGGAGTCGGGCTGTTTGTAAACGTTGGCGAGACGCTGTAGACAA
Source organism: Akabosia matsudoensis (assembly GCA_019593645.1). Taxonomy (NCBI): domain Eukaryota; kingdom Metazoa; phylum Arthropoda; class Collembola; order Entomobryomorpha; family Paronellidae; genus Akabosia; species Akabosia matsudoensis. The sequence goes on from VICI01002825.1 coordinate 1,739, forward strand.
ATTCATTGAGAATCACGAATCTCGTCTGTCCTTTGATGAAAGTCGCAATGATCTTGGACGTCGGACTAGGAACTCTGTCCTGAACGAGAAGGGCCTCGAATGGAATAAATTCCTGAATAGAGAACAGATGACACGTTTTATGGAAGAAATTGGATGTCCGAAAAGTAATCCCATCTGGGGGCGAGCAGTTTGGTTCGAATTCCGAGAAAACGACGCAAACGACTGTGCAACTGCGTTCCGGTTTCTGGACAAGTATGGCTCTCACATCTGGTACTGTGTAATCGGCACTACCGGAGGTGACGACACCATCTGGGAATTTTTGGATGTGCTCAGATACGCCATGACGGCCATGCCTAATTTAAAGGCCCTCGAAGTCAGGCGTGTTACCAATTTGGAGGAAGATGACGAGCTCCATGAGGAAATCTCTCAGTACCTGGAGGAACATCCGTTGCCGATTTTGAATCATTTGGAGTCCCTTCTAGGGGAATTCCTGATTGGACTTCCGGCTCCCATTCAAAATCATTTAATCCACCGCCACTCTCATCAGCTCAAAAAGCTCGAAATATCCCCCTGGGAAGACGACTATTTCTTACGAAATCTCCAGGTTCCCCACCTCACAGACCTGACTGTCGAAGTTGCGGAGGATGGTCCTTTGGAACGAGTTGGAAATCTTGCTCAACCGTCTGGTCGATTCTCCCCTCGGAAGAATCGTCATTATATTCGAAGACATAGCTGAAGAAGATGTGAATATGGCAGAGTTATTTGGTTTGATAAGCCAATTTGGCGATTCTTTGAGATCTTTGAGGATTACCGTCACCCCAGACGTGCCAGGATCATCCCTGCACCTGCCGGACACTGCTCCAGACGAGATTCACTTCCGAGCGCCTGGTCTTAGGGCTTTGACCTTGGATGGGTTTAATCGTTTACCGATGTCGTTTTTGAAGGAGTTACCGGCCCTCGAGTACCTGGATATCAACCCGATATCGTCTACAATTCGATCAGTTTGCTATACAAACGAGAGAGTGGACCTTTACAACTACCTCCATTCGCAGGATGTGTACAACTCCCAAGTTTGGAAGGACCTCCCCAAGCTGAAAAAGATCTTCTTTTTCAAGGAAAGGAGTTTTGTTTTTTCCAGAGAGACGTACGAGTATTTGGGCAATGTGAAAGAAAAAGCCAATTTGCTGATTTTCAGGATCAAGTGGAGAAGTTTTTGAAGCAAAGCAAGGTTAAACCTCAACCTTTTATTTACTGAACTAACTGCGTCGATAAACTTTACATGTTGTGTTGATGGCTTCACGATCTCGTTTTCTGATTCTGGGGGCAGTTTTCTTTTCTCCAGTTCGGGCGTGACGACTCAAACCACAGACCCAATCAATTTCCACAAGATTCTCCTCCAGATCATCTAAAAAACACCCACATTTTCTCCCGCGTCCGTCCAAATCCCTCTCGACCACCAAAATCCTCAGGAAACTTGACAAATCCCTCTGAACTCTTTCCTCTCCACAAATCCGCTTCTCAAACTTATCCTCCGGCGCTCAGCAACTCCTCCCTCAGCGGCATCCCTTCTCCCGATTCTCCTCCTCATCGAGCCTCGGACAAACTCTATTTGAAGCCAGTGTCGAAGGATTATCAGGGCCAGATAAGATCTTATCATGTTTCCCTAAAGAGCACGAGGAAGCTCTTTTATCTAGCCAAGTCTCAGCTCGGGACAAACATTCAAACAAATCGTCATGGATGGAACTGTTTTGAAATTAAATTAAAAACATTCGAAAAAATAATGCGTTTATAAAAATCGTCGGTTTTTTCAAATGTCGTCATGGAAACCAAATAGTTTTGTGTATTATTTGTGTGGGCGGACACCAGAAATCAGGTGGAATTGATGACAATCGTCACAATTTTGCTTTGTAAATCTCGCCGGATATTTTCTTTCAAAGCGGAAAACGTGTTGTTCTTTTAAAAAATATTTTAATAAAAAATGGCGTCAATTTGTGAGCCCGAGCTGCCACGCCTACCGCGACTTATTCCAGCTCCGCCCTGTTCCGTATTAGAGGAACGTAAACAACAGCAAGATAAATTTGGAGGGGGATTGGAGGAGGATTTGACGACCCAGTCCCAAGTGGTCACGTCTGGCTTGCAAATGATGACGAGGAAGAGGTCGAGCATGACCAGTTCCCAGAATTCTCCCGCTGCCCTCAACGATTCAGCTGGAACCGATACTAGTGGAATGATACTTCTCGGAGAAGCAGTGGTGAACCCTCCACCTCCAAAGAAATCTAAAAAAAGCAGTTCAAAGAACGAAAAGGTCACGGTGAAGAGTCCTCTGGGATCCAAGTCTAAAAAGAAATCGTCCAAATCAAAGTCCAGAAAGACTTGTCCAGGCGCTCCAGGGAAACTTGACCATGGTTGTGTGATTCCACCGGTGAAGCTGGTGATGCCGAAGGTTATCAAAATGCCTCTGGATAAAGATGAAGCAGCTTCAGGACCATGTGCTACAGGAGCAGCTCCTCCAGGAGGAACTAGCGATTCCTCCAGGAAGAAGAAGAAGGGCAAAGGGCGGAATGGGAACATTTACATTGGCGTTGAGAACAGGATTAAGTGGTTCCAGCTCCAAGCCAAGTTTGGCTTCGGGAGTGTCAACAACTTCGGAACGTTTGTGCTCCAGACGATGAGGCGGGTTTACGGGTAAGACTCTTTACTTTAAAAGCCGGAAGTTGCCTGATAAGCATTATGCAAAATGGTATTGAACGAGTCTTTGTTTGGGGGTTTATTTGCAGGGACATCCAGTTTTGGTGTGACGTCGCGTGTGGAAGTGGTCTCTATCCAGATCTGGACCATTACGAATGGAGCAATGGCTTTCCCTCGGCGGTCGACAAAGCAGGAGAAAAGTTTGTGCCCGAGCTGGACGAGGGGGCGTGGCTAACTGAGCCTGGAAAGAGGGAGGAGCTGATTTCCATGGCGAAGGGAATGTGGGACCAGCGGTTGATTCACTTGAAGACCGAGTTGAATGGGGATTTCGGGGTGGTTGCTCTTGAGAAGGGCGCTGGTGGAGGGACTGGAGGTGAAGACGACGAAGAGAATCAGGAGGAAATCCTTCCAGGGCTGGACAAGTATTTGGAAAAGTATTCTCTTGGAGGACTGGCTGATGATGGAGGGGAGGAGTGCACTCAAAATGGAGGATTGTCGGAGGAAAACGTGAAACAGAATTTGGAGGGAGAGTGTCGACTCGAACGAGGAGGAGTTTGGACCCATTTTCAACTTGATTAGTTGCATTCAGGGAGAAACTGAAGAGTTGGAGGGGGCACCAAGTGAAGGGGATCTGGAGGAAGAAACTGAAGATGGTGCAGGGATCGAAGCAGTTAAAATGGCGGAGGAACCATTGCAAACCGAGTAAAAACAAAAAAAAATCAAAAGAAATGTACATAAAAAGAAAAATCGTTAACCAAGCATGTAGAGATCAAAATAACTTAAGTATTATTTTACGTGGCCCATTGTTTCCATTTACAATTAACATAATAGTGAAAATGTTTGTTAAAAGTTAAGTTTAAAGGGAATTGTTCAACTGCATTTTGTTGAGCCCTTTGGTAATTGAGTTTTAATTAAATTAAATGGCGTATTTCCATCCCGTAACTACTCCAGCATCATTCTTAACTACAGTAATACCCGCACCTGCTTTTCTTCTCTTTGACTTGGCATCCCCTCCACCGGCTTCTTCATCATTTCCTCCCTTTTCCTCATCATGATCCTCCTCCGTGTTCTCTTCATCTGAGGAAATCTGGTCGCTTATCGGTTGAATCCAAACCTCCTCTGCTTCCTCGACAGCGAGGTTATTCTCGGCTGATTGTCTATTGGAGTAGTTGTAGTCACATCCTCCACCAACGCCAACTTTCCCGAAAACCTCCAAATCCTTGCCATTAGCTTTACTTGTTAGATTCCCTCCAACATGGCCGTGAATTACAATCCTACCCTCTGCCAGGCCAGAGAATGTTCCCTCCAACGTCCCCGTGAACAGTGACACTCACATTTCCTCCAATCAAGCTCAGGTTCTTGGCAATGTCTCCATAAACTGTTACCTGTCCAACGCCCTGGACGACCAGCGTTTCCAGTGTGCCGACGAGACGGATATTTCCGGTTGTTCTCAAAAAGTAACCGGAAGTGGGTTTTTCCACAATCAGCTGCTCGTTGTTGTATAAGTCTCGGGCTTCTCCGGGCGTATCGCGGAGGGGAATCACGCGGTTCATCCCATCCCGCAGCGTGACCTCATCGCTGTTCAGTTTTCGTCGCTTGCCAGCCTCCCCAAGAATACGACTCTTGTCATTCATGATTGCTTATCTTAGGATAAACACTGTCGCATTCAAGAAAAGGAACAAAAAATATAAACAAATGTCGATTTAGACTGTTTTCAACTAGGAGTACTAAAAATATGGGGAGATTGGAAACCTATACAAACATACGCAGAGAGTTGTGATCCAAATTAAGAAAAAAAAATTTATTTGGTACCAGGTATTGTTTCTAACAACTACTAAAAACAGATAACAAGATGCACAGATTTCAACAAGAAAGCGATTATGTTTTGAATAATAAGTAAAATTAGGGAACTTCACACTCATTACAGATAAAAAGAGATTACAATGGAAGGGAAATGTCATACTCCTTCGAAATGATTGAACTTCATTCGTTTATGACGATTATTAACAGGCTTTAGCTTTGCACGTTTAGCAATATAATTGAACCTAGTCTTACAGTACGCTTTCACGATAGACAAAATCAGGGCTTCTTTGTGACAGTTTTGAGCTATTTTAAAAGCATCACATGGCGAGTTGCCATTGTCATATCGCAGTTTCGAACAAAATTCTGCCTTTTAAAGCAACTTTAACTAAACTAGCCACGTTAGCAATCTGGAGGAAATAAATCCACGCAGGAGCATCGTTGGCATCTGAAGGAAGTCTGTTTGAACCCCAATTATGTTATTAATATTGACTTTAAAACCAACAGTAAACCAACGTACAATTATGAAACATACCTGTGTAATGAAGTAACCGCATTTTTCCCATTCCAACAATCTACCACTTCGCAATGATCACCCATTATTTTACCTTATTCATTAATTGACATATGTTAAAATATTCAATGAATTTACCAAACCGGGTAAAAAGATCAACAGTGATATTGTTATCATCTGTAAAGAAAAACTGCTTTTATATGGCATATGGAAACAAAGCCTGGCAGTAAACAAAAAAATCTTCTTTTTTTCTGTCACATGCTCATGAATTGGCTTTCAATCTCCCCATGTACTCCCAGGGTATGGTAATGATGACCTTCATTTTTTCAAAACTATTTGATGCAAAACACAATAAAACGGAAAGATCGCATTTGCGTTGTAGGAACTATGAACCTGTTGTTATACAATACAGCAGGCAAGAAATGACGAAAAATATTCTTTCTTAGGTTAACTCCAATATTGATATTGTATACAGAGTAAAAGCATCAAGATCTTGTGACATCTTTATTGAAGCCTATATCGTGTGAAATGGCCCAGTTAGTACGTGCTTATCCGACATATTCTAATTAAAAAGGCTTTGTAGGACTTCCAGTCATTTTTCTTTCCCATGCCTATTTTACAGCAATGATGAGCTGTCACCGATATAGCTGGTTGTGTGCAGTTGATCCCATCTAATCCCTTTGGAAAGCACTGACATTATTGGTCAGCAAGACATGAACAGTGGAGTGCGCTCCTAAACAAGATGGTACGCAAATGTATGCTATTGTTGTCGTAGAGCCAAAGAAACAAGCTACCGTGCATAAATTTTCAAAATTTGGAGGAAGCTACCCTCATGATGACACTAATATATACCTCATTCTCCGGACTTCTTTTTAACTATTCTTTAAAGTACTTTGTTTCACATTTGTGCTTGTGATCGGAAATTCATTTAAATTCACAAAGAATTTGTTCCTTAACGTCAGACAGAGTTTTGTCAATAGCCACATGTCGGATTTTGTTTTGTAACTATACTTCCATACTGACTACCCTATGCATATATTGAACAATTGATTTACATATAGCCCAACAGCCTCCAAAAACATCCACTTTTCTCACAATACAGATTTTTTGTGCAACTTTTTCAAATTGTTTTTATTCATTTATTTGATATGCAGAGTTCATAGTCCCACAATCGTGTTAAACTCAATTTGCGTTGGTGCACACTGGTTATATCGAGTATCAGCCAGATTTGCACTCAAGTGGGAAACGAACTGGTTACATGAAACAGGTAATGATGAGCAAAACATTTGATTACATTTGCGTTGTCTTTTTCTCTCTTTTTTTGGCGTATGTATGTAGCTTGCTTGGACAACTTAATAAAACTTGTTGAAAAATATAGGCATAAATATATATATAACGTGCTGGGTAAGTATTTTCCATAAACTCCCAACAGCTTCCTTTTTTCGTGTCTTCATGGTACAACATTGTTATGCAATGTGACATGTGTGCGATGAAAATATTAATTTTCTTGTAACAATAACAATTTAAAGTCTATAGCATTTTTGTACTCCTACAAAACTGGCGGCACTAGCCCGTGAATTGTTATATCATTGAATTACAGAAAACAGCAAGACCACCTTTATGCCATTACTCTGGTTAATTTGTCTAGTAGCACAAATAACTGATTGAATATACGGAAAATTTCTTCTTGCATTTGTTTTCTTATCGTCACCTTCTGCGAAATGTTTCAACAATCAAACCAGCAGCATTTTTTGTTACGATACCCGAAATACTTAAGAAACTGTTGCTGTCTGCAACAATTACACTTTGTATCCTCAGGCAATCATATCTTAAGCTAATTTAGAGGATTTTGCATGTTATTTTCCCTTCAAAACCTGGGCGTGAAACTGGTTTCAAAATATATCTTGTACTCATTAACTGTTCTTATGTAGATAAATATCTGCTATTGTGTACCAGTTTGATTTTGTCTCCCCGACAACATATAAACGCTATCATCGTATCCAGAACTGCCGAGTTCCTTTTCCTTTTTAAATTTTAAAATAAGCTCAAAATTCACGGTTTTTTGCATTTAAAAAAATCTTTAAAAGCGTTTTTTTTTCGGTTCACCTTTCCGTTTGCTAGGGACTTTCTTGTTGCCAACCTTACAAATGAAATAATAAACTGCAAAAAAACTTGAACCATTAAAACTTATCGCTGTAGAGAAAACTTGCGCATCATCATTGTACTCTTTCCCTTGCTCAACGGAAAAACACTATTATTGACTGAGTGTGCAAGACTTCATCAACACATTCAAGTGGAATATGATTCAAAACAGCCAGCTTGTACTGGTTATTTCCAGTCTGTCGAGAACATTCCTCCTGAGTCGACCACCACTAAAAGAAGCCAAATAGAGGTTATCTTTCCGTTTAGACAACCTCTATATGCATTTAAGCTATACAATTTATATAAGGAAATTTTTCTTTCAAACCATCATCAACAAAGTTGTTCCCTTGTATTAAATGATACACGCTCCTGTCACGTTGCTCAGACTTTCTAACACAAATATTAAGGGAAAAAATATGGTTCACGCTTGTGTACATTTTATTTAACCCAATACACATCATGATTCGGTTTTTTTTGTGCGAATTTGTTTTTTTTTTTTTTTTGTCATGAATATGAACCAAACATATTGGGATTTTCAAGTAGCAAATCCGCTAATCATTGTAGGGATACCGTCGCATCAGTTTCCTTTGCACTAACGAACCACGTCAGGACAACAATACTTAATATAATAGTATTGAACTTATCCCCTTTCGACACATAAATGCTTGTCGTGGCGAAAACAATTTGTAACTTTAGTATATTTATAAAAATGACCAGGCAAGAGATACAGGAACAATGCTATAGCCATGCATGGCTAAATGGCGACTGATGATCTGAAGAGCATCCTGTGGAGAATTTTATATTTTTCTTGGATTGTACTGTTTTGATACATAAGCATGTATATTCATTCATATAAATTGAAGGTGGCAAGCCTGTCTATGCAAAAAATGCTCGTAATAAAGTTTATATAGGGATATGTGTTAGCAACAAAGATAAAAATTGTAGCATGGTTTTCTTTAAATGTGTATACATGTTTTCTGAGCTTATTATTTTCACCCAGTTCATGCCCTGTTGGTAATTGTTATAAAAAAAGAGTGGATAAGATATCAAATTTTCGTCTTGTACTAAAGTAACAAGAGATAGTCAGGTCATCGGTTAGTTTCCGTTGAGCAGTCACTTGGTGAGGAGGGACGAGAAGCTGAGGAAAGCGGTTCCTGTTTATTATAATTTTTTGTTAAGGAGAATTTAAGTAAAGGTGTGGTTGTGACTGCTGCTCAGATCAACAATAGAATAAAAAGAAGAAAAGTTTATCTTTAATAGAAAAGAATACGTGCATAGAATAGGTATCATTATCATTGTCATTTTGAGGCGAATAATATCCAGGACCGGTGGGAGTCGGTGTTGTACTTATCTTGCCGGTAAGTAGATATGCATGAGTCACAAAAATATAATTTTCAAATTGGCATTTTACCTTTAAACGCTTCGCTTATTTTCCACGTTTTGTACATAAACATTGCAAGTAATTCGCTGGACAAAAATGTCTCAGCATTTCAGGTGGCTTTTAAAAAGTAAAGCAACCAAGAGTGAACAAAGATAATTTTTTTTGAGTGTTGTGTGGCAGTTGTGTGAAGCCCATGTACAGTGAATTTAGCATGCAAAAAGGTTCATTGCTTTGCAAGAGTTCGTCCATATGCTTATCTTTTCCAATACATTTTTAATGCAAAACAATTACATTTTCTGCGAAACATGTCATGTCATCAGGTAAAGTGCTTGGGGTACATATTTTGTTTTTCAAAGGTCTTGAGCAAGTTAGTAATTAGAATAGGTAGTTGTGCTATTGCACCTAAATAATATGCACATTTAAAATTTCTGGACGAAACCAGATAAACTAGAATGTTTCGAGTAAGCCTGTAAATTGCCAAGTAATGGTGAAAAAAGTAAGCGATAATTGGGGCTTTATCTTGTATTATCAAGTTCATTCTTATTCTTTTGCACTTGTTCGGGAATGACTTGTGTCTACAGCTATTTCAATAGAGCAAGACGGCCATATGGAAAAAAAACTGCAAGTGAGCTTGGATGATGACAATGACTATGACTAGGTTCAGGTGGACAGAATCGAAACAAGCTTTCAAAAAAATATACATCCTTAAAATTACATTAGACCTTTTACATGTTACGCGTGTAACAACCTTATTTTTACGTTTTTCATTGGCAGACGCTTGCCATGCCGCTCGGTCTCATGCAGCTCTCAACTCGTTTTTTAGTGCGAAGTGCAAAAAAAATGTATGATTTTTTACTATACATATACTGATAACCAAGCCGATAAGTGTTCAATAAAAAGATACATTTTTGCAGACGCATTTTTGGGCTGGTATTATTGTGCAGAACACAATTGAGGCTGAAGCATGCTCAATGCCAAGACAATCATGATAACATCCCCTTTCTCAATGTTAAAAAGCCGGTGGTATCATTGGTATAACACGTGACACGTCGGTTTAATCGACAAGATTTAGTATTAAAAAAATCTTGAACCAATTGTCGAACGGATGACGTCACTGTAAAAAAAATATTCAAAAAAAGCTAAGTTTCCTCACCTCTATGCCTATAAGATCTCATAAGAGGCTTGTCATTTTTTTGCTAAACGATTATCATTGCTGTCTATTTAGTGTAACAAGACTTGTCGCGTTACAATTTATTCCAGACAATTCTGGTTGACAGTGGTTTTAATGTGTAATGTACAATCAAGTAAAAAACTCGCGCTGATCTTTGACTGCCAATATTAGCGAAACTTTGGGCACTGGTATAGTTTGACCACTTATTTAAAATGTGCCCACATCTTATACTTGGTGCAAAAATTCCGTTAATTATTATGCTTTACGGGACATTAACAAAGTCATAAAATTGTAGCCGTCGTCAAAAACTATTCTGCCCAGGTAGATCTGATCTTGCTTTCCAATAATTTCTCCGAACATGCGTCACGCAATCTGCTAATTGCAAATAATTATGTATAATATCTTCATTTCCATAATAAGACAACGTGTAGAAAACATATTTCCAATTTTACGCTTTGTACGTTCCGATACTCTGGGAAAAGAAAGTGAACACAATTGACACATCTTAATAGACTTCCAAGCGTATATTTCAAAAACATAATAAATACTTGCTCCAAACGCGACTGCAGGCATTTTTTTGTCATTTGCGTCCGCATAATTGCAAAAACTTCATGACGAAAAAATATAATTATCCGTGCAGTTGCCGTACAATACACCTACCTGTACTAATGTAAAACAGATGCTGACACCAGCAAACAACCTTTCTGGCTGGACAATAGACCGGAACGTCGCGTCATGTGTAGGATTTAACCAGTTAACTGGATAAAAGTGGAATTGATAATTATAAACATGAGTACTTTCTTATCAATCATTTGTTGCTTTTCTTATAGCAAATTTTCACATTATTTATTTTGCATGAAAAAAGCATGCTGAAAGCGGCCTAGATGACCGAGCACGATGTCTTAACACATCAATTGAAATTCATGCGCCAAAGGTAACAGATTCAATTTTCTTTTCAAGCCTCCAGTTTGTGATGTGCCGAGCTGGCGGATCCTGACAAAAGAAATACCATTCTCTCGGCGGAGTAATTGACTACACAGAAGAGAGACAAGTTGGTCTAATGTTGTGATCATGGGTGGCCAAGGAAAGGTAGAGAATTTATTTTTACAATGAAGTCATTCACAAAAGACAAAAGACGCTCATTCGCAAATATTACTTTTGGAACTGATGCAATATTTTTGCATTGTTTTATACAGAAACAAAAGCCAATTAAAGGCGGTGGAGGTACAAAGAATGTGGAGGAGCTCAAGCAAGAGTTGTCCATTCATGAACATCAAATTCCGCTTGAGCAGCTTTACAAAGATCTTCGCACTGATCCTGTGAATGGGCTGACATCGGCTCAAGCCAAGATCCATTTTGATCGCGAAGGACCTAACCAGCTTACCCCTCCTAAGTCCACCCCAGAGTGGGTTATATTTGTGAGGAATGTTTTCAGCTACTTTGGAATCCTGCTATGGGTGGGAGCTTTGCTATGCTACTTAGCGTATTTCATCCAGTCGACGGCCTATGAAGATCCGCCGGAAGATAATGTAAGTAAAAATATATGGGGCAACGTCAGAAACTGTTGATGATGAGGATGACAAGAAATATATAAAAATACCGGATACTTTCTTTGTATTTTTAGCTATGGCTGGGTCTTGTGCTCACGATTGTGGTCGTTGTCACTGGCGTGTTTTCTTATTACCAAGAGTCAAAATCTTCCAAAATCATGGAGTCTTTCAAGAATCTCATCCCTCAATATGCAACCGTCTACCGTGATGGTCAAAAACTCAGTATTAAGGCAGAAGAGGTTACCGTTGGTGATGTCGTCTATGTTCAATTTGGAGATCGAGTCCCTGCCGACATTCGTATTATTGAGTCAAAGGGCCTAAAAGTCGACAATTCTTCACTTACTGGAGAATCCGAACCGCAACGACGAGACCCTCAATGTACCCATGAAAATCCCCTGGAAACAAGAAACCTTGCATTTTTCTCGACGAACGCTGTGGAAGGCACAGGTTTAGGTATTGTCATTCGTGTTGGCGACAACACAGTCATGGGACGGATTGCTGGTTTGGTATCCCGCCTTGACTCTGGTGACACTCCAATCGCCAAAGAAATCGCTCATTTCATTCATATCATTACTGTTGTCGCGGTTGCCATGGGTCTGGGCTTGTTCATTGCCGCGCTTTCCCTTGGCTACTACTGGTTAGACGCTGTCATTTTCTTGATTGGTATTATAGTCGCGTGGGTACCTGAAGGTCTCCTTGCTACTGTAACGGTATGCCTTACCCTCACTGCAAAACGAATGGCAAAGAAAAACTGTCTCGTCAAGAATCTCGAAGCCGTCGAAACGCTTGGTTCCACCTCCGCCATTTGCAGTGACAAAACCGGAACACTCACTCAAAACCGGATGACTGTAGCTCACATGTGGTTTGACCAGACAATCGTAGAAACAGATACGACTGAAGATCAAACTGGAGTTCAATTCAACACAGAGTCTCCAGGTTACCAACTGCTTCAGAGGGTAGCCACGTTGTGTTCTCGTGCTGACTTTCGGCCTGGTCAAGTCAGCATTCCAGTAATGCAGAGAGAAGTAGATGGTGACGCATCTGAAGCGGCTTTGATCAAGTCTATGGAAACCATGCATGACGTAACAGCGTATAGGGCGAGAAATAAGAAGCTTGCGGAAATCCCATTCAACTCAACGGACAAGTTTCAGGTTTCTATTCATCAGAGCGAGTGTGGGGGAAATATTTTGGTGATGAAAGGGGCTCCGGAAAAGATTCTGGCTTTGTGCACCACCATTTTCATTGACGGCAAGGAGCTCCCACTGGTCGACGACATGAGGGACACCTTCAATGAAGCTTATCTTGAATTGGGATCAATGGGAGAACGTGTCCTTGGCTTTTGTGATCTTGAGCTTCCGAAAAGCGAGTATCCCGAAGGATTTGCTTTCTCAACTGACCCGGTCAACTTTCCCTTGAAAGATCTTCGATTCGTTGGGCTGATTTCGATGATTGATCCCCCTCGAGCTGCTGTCCCGGATGCAGTACAGAAATGCAGGTCGGCTGGAATCCGTGTAATTATGGTTACTGGAGATCATCCTATCACTGCCAAAGCTATTGCGAAATCGGTAGGAATCATTTCCGACGATAGTGAAACGATTGAAGACATAGCGACAAGATTAAACGTGCCAATTGACGATGTCAAACCGGAACTTGCAAATGCTGCTGTGATTCATGGAGCGGAACTGAAGGAGCTTAAACCCAGCGAACTGGACAATGTGCTTAGGAACTACAAGGAAATTGTGTTTGCCCGAACGTCACCCCAACAAAAGCTTCAAATTGTGGAAGCACTACAACGACAAGGCGAAATTGTTGCCGTGACTGGTGACGGGGTTAACGACAGCCCTGCCTTAAAAAAGGCGGATATCGGAGTAGCCATGGGAATTACTGGATCTGACGTCTCAAAACAAGCCGCCGACATGATTCTTCTAGACGACAACTTTGCCACAATTGTCACTGGAGTTGAAGAAGGCCGTCTGATTTTCGACAACCTGAAAAAGTCCATTGCCTATACTCTAACCTCGAAAATCCCTGAAGTCTCTCCCTTCCTCTTCTTCATCATTTTCAACATTCCACTCGCCCTCGGAGCTGTTACCATTCTCTGTATTGATCTCGGAACCGACATGGTCCCCGCTATTTCTCTTGCTTATGAAAAAGCCGAATCGGATATTATGAAGCGACAACCTCGGGACTCGAAAAAAGAT
>VICI01002826.1:0-15184 GCA_019593645.1 Akabosia matsudoensis
CCTCAAATCATTTTCCAAATTGCTACTTTTTCATAAAGAAAGATCATTAACAAAGAAAGTAGTGGGGAGTAGGGGGTGTGAGAAAAATTGGTGTTGACTCGAATTTTTTTTTCGTGAAACGTAAGGTAAAAGGTATTGTAATTTGAAATACTTTCATTTTGTCCTGTTTCATCAGTTGCATAAATACGGCATTTTGTTTGTTTGAAGGTTTTTTTATCGGTTGTCTTCATTTTGTGTGGGAAGAAAAATATGAATTAACGCGCTGGATTCGGTTGGTATCTTGAATATTACGTACAATCATAACCTTTCTTTGAACTTCCTAACAGACCGATGTTTACTCCTAATAAAATAAAAAATTGAACAATCATGGATTTACTCCCTTACGGTTTAAATTTATTATTGAAAATAGAAGTATAAAATACAAAACGTCTTTTCATATTGAATTTGAGGGATATGTCAGTAATTATGCGCAAAGAACAACCAAACAAGCTTCTCGTCAGGTTGCATTCCTCATGAAATCAAGCTCTAAAGGATTGAAAACGAAGGTGACAACAAAATTAAAGACATCTTGCAGTGTTTGTCATGCGATGAGCTTACAGTTAAGGAAAACAAGTATGAAACCGCAATGTGTCAACTATCAATCAAAACTAACAGTTCAACAAACTCAAATATTATGCATTCTCAGTAAACCCCTGCCATGTCGTGTAACCAGAATTTGAGTGAAGAAGAGACGAAATAAATGTCGACTCTAATTGTTGTGTTCTTAGAATCGGTACAACTTACATTTTTGTTCTTTTGGGCGCTTTAAACTCAAATGGATTTAAATATTCGCGACACTGTATAGTAAACTTGATTCATACAAATGATTCGTTTCTTACGTTGGAAGTCCATTCCAATTGTTTATGCATAAAGATTTTTTGAATTAATGTAAATAATGTTTGCTTAGGCCATTCAGCAGAAGCCAATGCGAATTTTGCAGTTGGATATGCTCATTTCCGCTACACACACTCCGACTGTACCTGATGCAAGGTATTTTTGATCTATGCGAAAATAATATTTGTCGACTTCGTTCAGGACGTTACGTATATGAGAGGAAGCTAGTCTGAATGAAGTTTCAAGATCAATATGACCATTCAATTTAAACAAAAAGATGTACATGGCTCTTTGGGTGTGTGTTACGAAACGAACGTAGTATTTTTTCGATAAAAACATCCCAGTATTTCAGAGTTCCAGCCGTTAACAAAGGCTATCAAGGAGTTCACTGCTGCTTTTCTGTTAGCTCTTTTAATTTAGACTATAATACATAATATACATAAAAAATATGGTGGGCTAGAGCCGTTTTATATTTTCGTTCAATGGCAGCTGATATATCTCTGCGTAGATGATGTTACAAGTTTGAGGACCGAAACAGAATAAATGATACAGATCTTTTGTCGCCGCCGTCATTATTCCCTTTGCCCATGTACAAACAAACAGTTTTTATAAGATGAGAATATGATTTGTCATTTCCGTTGAGGTTTGCATCTATTATTCGAGTTCTATATTGCTTTGCTACAAGTGAATTGCCCTCTTTGAAGAGGTCCATGAGTCTCCCCCAAGCTAATCCATTTTTTTTCAACAATTTAACACATGAAAAGTATTGATGGAGTTTGCACATTTGGCTTCATGCTTCCTTGTCAAATATTGTGAGAACCGCCCCAGGTAACCGAGTTCGAGACTCTCAACGCAAATGAAACTTCATAAAACACGGATAACATCCGGAGTGTATAATAATATAAAATGTTACTGATTATATTGTGTTCATATAGCCTACTATACTACTTTAGTTCCTAAAATGCAACTCCAGAAACAAAAGTTTTTTTAAACACGAAAACGTTTTTCAAAGAGACCATTCTTTTATTGTTTCGGCACGATCTCATCCTTCTAAGATAAATTTTGCCTACTATTTGATATATCATAGCAAACTCAGTTTAAAATTGAGTTGACTATTGGACCAACGCCTAATTGTACAGTTACACCATTTTGACCAACTCGTGAAATGCATGTACACACGCTATCTTACGTTTATGTCCATCCCGTTGTTTTTCTTCTTATGACACGTTGATGTGCAACTGTATCAAAAGAGAACGCGTCTGTTTTGATTGAGTTGGAGTATTTATCTTCTCAATTGGATAATCCGCTGAAATAAAGCGATACAACAATGGATATGGCAAATTTAATGCTTAAATCTTCCGTTTTCCTGGGCTCGGT
The DNA here is from genome assembly GCA_019593645.1 of Akabosia matsudoensis. Taxonomy (NCBI): domain Eukaryota; kingdom Metazoa; phylum Arthropoda; class Collembola; order Entomobryomorpha; family Paronellidae; genus Akabosia; species Akabosia matsudoensis. The sequence continues at coordinate 2,251 of VICI01002826.1, forward strand.
CATTCGTGCAAGATTTTACGACACTTTTAGTGACGTGTGCGTCTCTTATTGAGCGCTTTAAAGCAGCCATTAAGATTGTACGAAAATAAATGACCGGTGATGTGATACTTTTTTAAAGATGGAGTACGTTAGCACCTAATCCAAAAGAGTACAAAACGATGTGATGTGTCATAAAGCCTCATCATAATCTCATCAAATCACGGATTTTTTATGTTTTATCACTAGAACCGAACCACCTGAAAGGCTTCGCTGTACGAACAGAACGTAACAAGTCACCGGCTCTTTTGTGCTATTCAAGATTTGCATTTTCTGTGAAAGCTTTATTTTTTCTATGAGCTTGATGAAAAAAGGGGAAGAACATTTTTATATATTACTTATTTTGCTTCTACGCGCACACCGCATGAAAAGATGCGCTTACATTTGACAGCATTTACGAGTGGCAATGAAAAATTGTACTCATTTTTATTTCTCATCATCCGTCGTAAAAAAAATGAAAAAGGTAAAGAGAAAGAATAGAAACTCTTCCACATCTCGATGTGCCTCTCCTCTCTCAGCAGCAGTCAAAACGGTTCGGGTTATCCGTAAAAAAGCTCGAGACATTCAGCTACAATTTTTATTGCTTTTTCTTGGAGCTCAAAAGTTTCTGCATGCATGTCATAATTAAAGCGCATTTCAGATGACAATTGTCCGACTACCGGTTTATGACTGAATATAATTCAAGCTATTCACAAAAAGTACGCTTTTTCCCCTTTGGCCATTCTTTATCCCTTGAAGCGAGTATGATAATGTTGAGGTAGGTATATTGAGCAAGCACACCTTGTATTTTCCCTTGAGGAACCGCCCTTTTCGTGAATTTTGAATCAAACCAGTCCAACTATTATAGGAGTGGATATGAGCACGTAGGTAATATTAATTGATGTTACGGTAATACCTGATGGGAAGGATGAATGACAAGAAAAATGATACTTACGAGTTCAGGATTGCAACAGCACACGTTGTCTACAACAAGAGCAGATTTTAGCATAGAGTATCCCGGGCAGATCATCACAGACAGCAATCATTATAGTTTTTTTTGCTTTTCTGTTTTTTTATATTTATAAGTTTTTCATGTTAATTGTAATCCTACCGTGGCCATAAACAGGATAAGATAATAGTGACTGTTCACAGTAATGTGAAATTGCCAAATTGCTAAAACTGCGAAAATGATCAGATGATTTCTATTGCTACGAATATCGTTCCAACATGATTCAAGGATTTAAGTATACGCATCTTCAGTTTTATTTGAATTTTTCTGCTGTAGTTGACGACATGGCATGCAGTCTATGACTAAAAAATGAACTTAACAAACCATTGTTGTTATTCTATGGAACAAACCATGAAAACCAGTGGGCAGTTTTTAAACGGGTCCATACAGCTTGATTCATATGCAACTTAATGAATGTGACTAAATAGTATGCATGCACTATCATCTAAATCGTCTTGTCTGCGTGTCAGTCTTGTCGTTAAGTATGATATGAAACGAAGCACAATTGTAGCGTTTTATTTTCAAAGACGCAAGGAATCCCAAGTCAAATTAAGGTTGCTGTGAAAGTACGAATCAATGAATAAACGCAATAAAATTAGACATGCCAAAGTACCATAATCAATTAAGCCAAGCCTTTATAAATTTAAGCGTTAAGCCTCGGTCACTTAGTTGAATTCGTATGAATAACGTGTATGTCATCCATGTAGGAAATGACCGGACTGTTTCGTATATTACCGTATTCGCTTTGCGGACTTGTAGACACGACTTTAAGGAATAGGATGTCGAGAACAAATAGTTTTGATGTATGCCAAGTAAAAAATCGAAGTAGGTCTGTAGTGACCAAGCTATAATTAAAGATCAACATACCATTCTCTGATGGACAGAATGTTCTTGAAAGACTGGATATGATCAGAGATCAGGCTATAATTGCAGTGAATAAGGTACTCATATAAAGTGCATTGAGGATGAACCCAGAATAGCTCATGGTCGAAGTACCCGGTAAGTGCGAGTAAATATGTCAAAGAAAGCACTGCACTGGATAAATTGACTTCGGCATAAAATCCAGCCAGTTCTGTATGATATAGCGTTCGGAATAGAGGTAAGAAGGGATGAATAGGATGAATTGCTTGTTACATTCAACAAAAATAACCCTTTACTCTATTGCCCTGTTAATGATTTGGGTCGGATTTATGCATAATTTCTTACCTTCGCATACTTAACCATTAAACCACCCGTCTAGTAATTTTGAAATACCAGTCTTTTGAATGACATTCGCTTGATGTGGCTTGGTTTGTCACAGCTGCTAGAAAAAATTCTTTCCATCGGCTGATTCCCTTCATATGCAATATACCTGAATGTTCATCAATACATGTCAAAAGAAAGTGACAGTCTCGTCATACTAACCTGCGTAACCGATACCCTGTAATATTCTCTCAAAACACTTTTTACAACTCAAATTAATGCATTTCAGATCGACTCTGCTTTTAATGATCCATATTGAAAATTCATTCATCAGAATACTTTCAATAGGCACTCCGAATAGATTACCGTTTTTGAAATGCTAATTCGTTCTCTTTTTTAAAGATCCAAAACTCTTCACGGTGTTTTTCAGTTCGGCATTATGGACTTACTGCCGCAGGTTACGTGTTTATTTTTGTCGGGTTAGGGTCCAGAATGCTGACAACAAATTGTCGTATTGTCAATGACATAATTTGGTTACTTTGGGCAGATGCATTTCTCGATCGTGATCTATTGAAGTCCCTGTGAATGACGTGACATAAATGTAAAAACTTCCCCAGTATTGCCACTCGATGCTTGCATGCAACCAAGAGCTACTGTAAAACAATGGTTGAACCAACAAAGGAAAAGAGGGAGAATTAGATATTACTTCGCATGATGTCAGGACCAGGATAAATTGAAAATTTCTTCAGACATTAGACGCATCCGGTTGTCTCTTGTAACGCTCAAAATTTCTCTTGACTTTGAGCTACGAATACACATATAACATATAGGGAAGCTTGATTTAAGAAAATAGAAAATACAATCCCCTTTATTTCTTTCTCCCTTATTAGCAACAGGAGGTTTTTTCGCTTTTGAGTAGCAGAAGAGGGCCAAACTACGATATGCGTCAGTTGGTTACATTTGCCTTCAAGGCAGTGCGGGTGCAGAGTTTTATAAAATATGAAATATGGTGCGAGAAGTATTTATAGCGTCCAAAAGAGTGCGAGCGAAGGTGTATTGAAAAACAATGAAATTAATGCACAAACGGATCACTATATAGTGGAATGCTCATCTTAAGTCGTTCCTGTCACCTGTTAGTGTATTTCTCCATTCCAAGTCAACAATCGTTATTCAGTCTCCCTCATCAAGGAAAGGTTCCGAAGGTATCGTGCCGCTTTTTTTCTCGTGTTACTTTTCGAAAAATAACGGTCAAACAAATTTATACATCCTTCGCATATTATATTCACAATCACGGGATTTGTCTTCCTTCCGTTTTAATATTATATCGCCCCCTTTCTAGCCTTCACGTAAAATTTCTGAATGTCACGTTCTTTTCCAGCATGAAAATAATAGAAAAAAGCTATTGATACAATCTAAATGGCCTTACTTGCTGATATCCCTCATCCTTCATATATGTATGTACTTCTTTGACGATTAATTCTCAGTCATGAAAAATTTTCAATTCAGTACTCTCCAGCTTCTAATGCGAGGTGAATTTTGATTCCTCGTAACCAGTTTGGAATTACCCTCTGGATGAACCCCTCGTTATGATATAGTAATAAAAGTTTGTGCTCAGAGCATAATCCTATAAAAAGTCAATGTGCGTAGCGGCTTCAAACTCGTTTGTGGGTCCTCTCCTCTCCTCCACCTCCACGTAAACCTCCCAAACAAGTAACCTACATATCCATACAAATTCTATCGAAACTTTTCATCAGCCTTCGACTTCCTGTTCAGTCCTACGAAAAACGGTATGCCCTGTTTTCCCATAATACATAGGTAGATTATCCGTCTCAGAACGCGATTAATGGTATATGTGTTCATTTTCACTTCGTAAAACGTTAGTTCATAGAAATATATGCTAAACGCATAAAATATGCGACAAATACTACATATGAATGTAAGATACAAAATATCGGCTATACCAAACTTTAGACGATTGTAATCTATGATGCGACCATATCCTTTCGAATATCCTCAAATGGGTAGAAAAACGCTATCAATTTCTTTGCCTGTTCGAATATGTAGTGCTGAAATAGATGCGAACAGTTCGTGAATATGTCTCAAATATCCACACACAGTTTGTAAATGCTAAAATTGGAGAGCTGTTGCAAACATCAAGTAAAATATAACTTTTATTACCCATCATCGTTTGAAAAAAGAACACTGCTTATAAGTTTGCACCACAAACCCACTCTGAATTGAAAGAGGAGAAAAACAGTTTTTGATGTAATCCTAAAAAGGATAATGGCATCAAGAAAACATTATCCTCCTCTTATCAACCTCCGGTTCAAAAGGAGATTGAAAGACCGATTGTACGGATCTTTTCTTGAAATGGTGTTGATTAAGTTTGGTTTTACTGAACCACCTCAAACTCAGAAACATAACCGTTCGTACCTACATAGAAAGCCGGTAAAGCTACTACTGCTATAAACATACGGTTTCATTTAAAAAAGAGCTTGCACAGCGTAAAAGAATTCTTTATATGGTAAAAAAAGAACTCGGAAACTGTGCTATGTAAACACTCAAAATGTTGTCGAATCCCAATTAAACCATGTGCTCAAATTCTCACGTTGTTTTTGGCCGTTGCAGATAAAGGGTTGGTTTCGTTTAGTAAACAAAAATAGCTTGCACTACAAAAGCGACTTCCCTGGTTGCAGTGTAAAGTAAAAAAATAAAAGCCGTTTTGTGTCCGAGAAAGCTTGGTGTGTGAGCGAATTGTTGGGCTTACACCACACGCGGAATGAAACCTTAGTAGGGGATTTTACCAAATTTTCGTTGCCTTCCTACAGACTACCGCCAGTTCCACTGTTTTGCATTGACAAAGCATCATTGTCATCTTTTTCTGTCTATTATTATTACCTTTTATTATTTACCAGCCAACGTGACTCTTAAAGCGTGTGGTAGCCGTGATGATGATGTAAAATGTTTACATTTCATGGGCTTCCCCTCTTTTCCTTTTTTGTTTTTTTTTCTACTGGTCTCTGTCTGATGCTGGTGTATTACCATTTATTAGGCTTGGGGTATTCAATGGGCTTGCATTTTTTGCGGCAGTACACCTTTATGTTTACAGCCAGACAATGCAGTTACTCTCTGGGTAGAGATGATGTAAACGAAATTCTCGTCGGCAAACGCAAACTTGCTTGCGTACGGGACAGATGTGCATGCTGCTCTCGTCTGTGAATGCGTAAATTGACAAAGAGATCTTTTTTTACTACAAACTAGTGATTTCATACAAGAAGCATATGGACTACACACAGTGAAATGTTTTTTGCATGATAAAACGGAAGCTTCGAAACTGTCCACGAGTTTTTGTAAACTTTGTTCATACAGACGAAGCTGTGCAGTGCGAAGTGGAAGCGTTTTATGCTGTTCAACTGACGCTCATATTACTGGTGGAGAAGATTATATGGAGCATCGAAACAAAATATTGAGTGAAGTACAACAATAGGGAAATTAAAAGTGCACGCTCACCGGTACGAAAACTTATGACAGTTAACATTCGTGAGGAAAGATGTGTGTTTAAGGAACAACGTGGTCTTAAAAATGAAAATATATTTGTGTCCTACTATTTATGTCGATTGAAACTGCTTTGTGTCGCATTTTAGCAATTACGCTGGGCTCTCAACCTAATAAATGACGGTTATGAGACTGTGACATATTGAAGAGAATTTTGTTGTGTACACAAAGTTATATTTTTTGTGGCAATATCAGTTTGTTTTGTTTTTTCGTTTTCATTGTTTACACAGAGATGCATGAAGAAGTCTATTGTTAGACTCAATACTTGTGATTTATCGGAACAAGTTTGATGATGGACACGCAAACTGCACTACATACGAAGTGTGTCGAACGGATGTCATTTTTTCGGGTAGTGAGTGTTGAGATAACTTCTTTTCACAATTTAGGTGTCTACGTAGAATCTCCTTGTTTATAAGTAAGCAAAAGCGGTATTTAAAAACCTATAAACTACATCATTATACTTTTTTTAGCTGTAGATTCAAAGTCAATCCGGCAAATAAAATCCCTGCGTAGATAATTTTATTCATGATTACTGTGTTAGCTGATGATACAAAGTTTGATTATGTACTGTGATAATTTATCTTGGAAAAGTTGTATAGGTAAAAAATTTTTTAAGCTCACTTTAAACCTGCACATGTGTATGCAAAGCCCTCCGTTGTACCTCTATGAAAATAAGAAAAAGAAGACTTTTTCAAGAAAATCGGACTATTACACAACACCACATTCATTCATCAAAGTCGACAAAGACCTAAGAAGCTAGCAAGGAAGATATCTACTTAATATACAATATTACACTATCTTCTGAAAATCTTCTATGCAAAGTAAGAGAGATTCTGATGAGAATTCTGCAAAGGTGTAAAATAATTGTTAACTTTGCAATCCAGTTTGCTACTTACTTTATATATTTGCATTAATATTTTCCCTTCCTTGTTAAATTGAACGTGGGAAGGTCACCTTGCATCCTCCTAGCAGCATGTGCATGTGAAGTGAACAAGTGCATCGTATGAAAACAACAGTCCTTTTTTATATGAACTTAGTAAGTGTCAGTGCGAGTTATCTACCTATTATAATTGATAACAAGGTTCTGTATGGCCAACTGAATCGAAAGAAATACTACCATTCTGCACATTAAAACCAAATTAAAATTTCGCAATGAGCAATTTTAAAGTTTCGTATGCACACGAAGTTGCATGACAAGTAAATCAAAATATTTCAAGGAATAATTGGGAAAGGACAAAGAAACGGAGCTAGACTGGGAACAGCGAGTATGAATTACCTACCATCTTCAGATGGAGTGATACTGGACATTGTTGACTGAATTGTAAAATTGTTTGTATTTCTAAGGGCAGCCTTGGTTCATGTAGTGCGTCAAGCTCTATTGACTTATCATCGTCATATCTTCCTCGGTTCTTCTTTTTTCTTTACTACCTGCAATATCCAGTCATATTACTGCATTGCAGAATTGTAAATGTGAGCAAAAGCCGTGTTGGCATATTATCAAGATTATATCCTTCAGACGTTTCGCTTAAAGCTTGTTTTCATGTACGCTTCGCTTGCTAATGAATTTGTGTATCATGTAATAAAACAAGCTTGGTTTTAGAGGATTTTCCAGAAAAGTGTGAACTTGAGTGATGGTGATCATTAGTTTATGATATTTTAGCTTTAACGAAGTATGTTTTTGAAAACAGAAATGGAAGGCATTGTAGTGATGATGACGTATGAGCCACGAAGCATGAAATTTGGAGAATTTGTGTCCATTTTTCTTTGTTGGTACTACCGCTGAAAGGAAGTTAGTGATTCAAAAGCTGGGATTTTGTAGTGGATTTTGCGATGAATCATTTTTGAACATTTTACAGAGAATTTTGTTTCTTACTTTCAGTTTTACGCAGGGCGTTTTAGTGCTGATGACACCGATTACTGGTCTATACCAAAATTGAAAAGCTCATACAAAACTCAAAAAAAAATTTTGGTTTTGTACTTGTGTAAAGTTGTGTATGCCCTGTAGTGGTTTTTCATGTGAGTTCTGTGTTTATTCTGTGTTCAAAGTTTATTTCTTGTTTCATTAAAAAGCAAGCGGATTACAAAAACCCATAATTAGTGCTCCGATTTTTGTGTTTTAAGTTACTATTTAAGTTTCCAAAATGTGTGAGAATTTATCTAAAGGATCCTACAAGCCGCGGGATTTGTTTGGGGTGCAGTTGGAGGTATGAATAATTATGATAGGATCGTGAATAATGTTTAAAAAATGTCGATATAAATTGACAACATCGATTTACCTATCTTTGACTTATGCCAATAGCACGTTTTTTGGTTATAAGGGAATTATAAATCTGAAGTCTGTCTAGAAAGCAATTACTTTTACGCATGACTAATCACCCCACCGGAACCATCATATTATATTTTGTTAAGGAAGCACTGAAAGCAGTGCTTAAATGAACATAGCGTTACTATTTTTAAGTTGTTTCTCTAGAAAATGAGACTGCAAGCTTGACAAGTTCCTATACTTTGCATTTGACACATTTGTAAATTATTGCAAATTACTAAAAGCAATGAGACCTTGAGAATGAATTCAGGCGAATCCTCAAAAAAACCTTTCATAATTTCATGCGGCTTGATACAAATCTAGGATTTGCGTTGCCGATGTGGTTCACCCAGTCAAAGCCTGTGTCATATTCTTTTATGTTTTACACAAATCGCATTTTGATTACTGTCAACTGTATTCCATACGCTCTCTATACCTACCCGAACGTAATCTGACCTTCACCGCCATGTCGGCTCTTTATAATCCCTAGTTTGAATTCTAACGAACTAAAATTAGAACAACGAGTCAATTCATTACTTTCGTTTTCATTTCAATTTATTCCCGGATGCATGCTTCAAACTCATCTGCTTCGAACCAACAAAACATAGTGAAACTATAATATATGAAAAGATAATTTCCAAACAAGTGCAAAATATTCTATAATTTGTGATGCAGTTGTGTACGACCCATCTTTCCATCATCTTATACAAATCATGAGGAAGATGAATCTGTCGGAAGTTCATACCTTATTCCATAAAATAATAAGTGGAAGAAAGGAAAAGTAATTGGGATTAGACGGGAGCTTTCAGTATTCGTATATATTTATCTCTATTTAGCCTGTATGCCGTCATACGCACATATTAAGAAATCTGGCAGTAAATTTCTTGATCCTGCAAAATTTATGTTATCGTGTCCTCACTATTTTTACGAATGCAAAAACACAAATCAGGCCATTTTTCAAAAGGCATGGTATGGTCATGCATTTCTCAAAGAATGGATATGCATTGGCAAGTTTATCACAAGCAAACAATAATATTCTAACTCGTAACACCGATACCATTACTTCACTCATATAAAAAAATACTAAAGTGACAGTTTTTAAGTCTTGTGTACAGTCAAATGATGACTCTGTAGTATCACTTTTCTCAATGCATATGTCACGACAAGTCGGGTTTCCTCTTTTTGATAAACCATCGTGCGGCATTCCTAAACAACGCCACTGACCCCTATTACGGCTTCACATGCATTTTCAGAGTTTACATTAGCTATCAAACCGGTGTTTTATGAAATCGAGCTTCGAGGGATAATTGCCTCATATGCTATATATCAGTGTGTGCGTATATCAGACCTTTATTTGTGTGTTTTTCTGTAATGAATGTAATTATCACTTGTTCATTTTGTCTTCAGAAATCATTTGTTATAGTACATATTACGGCTATCAGATACACATCTTGTTAACACTAAAAATGCAAGTTAACACGAAAATATCGTTGGAAAATGAAATGCATCGGTAACGTTTCATTTTCATTGCGGTCCTTTTCATCTAAAACGCTAAAGCAACACTATACCTAACGCGGTAACGAACGATGGTGCTTAGAATTCACATCCTGATATTCTGACAAAATGAGTGAGTACCAATTTTTCAAAATTACATTGTGCAAGTAGAAATTGTACACGTCTTACTACGAATGATTAGAGGCTGGTGATGTCGACTCGAAGAGGGGTAATAACAATTTAAAGAGCCGCTAATTTCTGTAGGATTTTTTCTGCACTCATCACATAATCTTTCCTCTGCAATTATCTACCTTTTGGTTTTTAGAAAATTCCGTTAATTTATGTTTCTACAAAAATTAAGACAAAAAATTCTCTCATAAGCATTTTTGAAAAAGTGAAACTGAGGTAGGATTTGTTTAATGCTTGATAATACTGCCATGTAAGCAAGACCAATGACAGTGAATGTTTTTACAAAGATGACAAATGAGAAACGGTTCATAATCACTGTGTAGCGCACTAAAGAAGATGAAGGGTAAAAAATTGAAAAGTGCTTTAGTTTGTATTTAAAAAATTACACGTTTTTGTATTGAAGAGGATTACGGTTAGCAAGAAATAAATATAGTCAATGAACTTGAGTATTTTTTGTAATTATGCGGCATATATTCTGCAAAAACCTCCTAGTACACAGATAAGTTAATAAGATTTTTTCACGAAAAAAAAGGATGGCTTGAACTGCGGTAGATATGAAGAAATGTATGAAAAAAAGCAAACTTTGAGGACTCGAAACCGTCACAAAAACAAGAAGTAATAATATTTTTCTGAGATTTACTTACCTTCATGCTAAGTTTTAGGTGTGTATAGCAGTTTTTTTTAATGCACATCTTTTTGTTTGTAACCTTTTGAGCGTGGAATGATGACTGAAGATAAAATAATAAGATTAATTCAACGTGTTTTTTTTCACTAAAACTTACCAACCGAGCCTATGCGAATTGAAAAAAATAATGAAAGTAGCTTGCGTTGTGGTTTTCTCCTAAAAATGGAGCATTAACATCTGCAATAATCGTATTATCATCGCCATTGTTTTTGTCCATTCAATGGGACAAATAAAGGTGGTTCAAAAGTCTTATGCATTGTCGAAATGAACCTTCCTCTGAAGCGCAAAAGCAACTTCCGCTACATGACAGGATTTGTCCATCGTAGATTTTGAAAGAAGAAAAGCTGGTAAAATTTTTCTCTCTATTAGCAGTGGCCAAAGAACTTCAATGACAAAGCATACAGAATATTTTTAAAATCATTCACAGATAGTATAGCTAGAGCCATGCTATATTTTGTTTTGAGAAGATCAATCGAACGTTTTTGGCGAGTGTAACGAAGTATCATTGATTCGCACATGCAAACTTTACTGTGCCATTGCCTATCAATTTTTCGTAGCATTGTTTTAATACAAGAGCTATTTACTTGACGTATCCAAAATATAGGGAAACAACTATCTGTACAGTTTCCTTCCGTTACCTGTTCTCTGATAAATATCGAAAACAGCTTATCGATTTTATTGCATTTTCACGATTTTTTTTGTAAGTATAACCATTAAAAGGGCATGCTAATGCGATGTTTGAGTTTCAAAAAATTAATTTGATGCTGCTTTAGATACAACGTCACCGCTATATTTAATTCTTAGCATTCATCTTTTGGAAATCTGATAGCGTGATCATTAAAAAAAAGACTTGCCTCTTTATCAGCTGCAATTTCATTCGCTTTGAAGAGTTACTTTTTCTTTACGCAGTTTGGTGTAAGCTCTATAGCAGGGTACTTAATTATTGCAAATTGCAATCGCATACATTTGATAATGTCTTTCTGTCTTTTTTTTTTATATTTTCGATACGATTATAAAGGTTACTGGGTTGGACTTATGTAAAAGTTTATAAAAAAGAATGTCTAAAGTTTTCAACATAATTCAAAATCCTCTTGGAACTTGAGGAGAGAGTGAGTAGTTTCTATGTAGTTAAGTACCCAAGAATTAGGGAGACTTACAGAAAGAAACTACGGAAGGAAAATCGAAAACTACGTCTTGCGCTGGTTTACAAGAGAAAGGTCTTGCAACCCCAAGATTATTCGCATTGGAACAATATAAACACATAACATAATTAATAATTATTATGATCCTATAATATTTTATGTGTGCATGTAGGTTTCGATACTTTTGTATTTCAGCGAAGAGTAGACACCTACACCGTAGCAATGATATTGTATAATATTGTACACTTTGATAATAGGTTAACTTATTCGATCCGGTTAGTAATGCCAGAAAACATGTAATATTGAGGTAATTACCAACCAAAAGGTATGTTATTTGAAAGTTAGATATGATGCTGCTACCTATAACTTGTCAATTTGCGTTTAATGTAGCATGAAAGTGCGTACAATGTACGCAAAAGTGGTGAAGTTGGCACTAAACAGGCTTCTTCAACCAGGCAGCACTTCATTGAACTCCTTTTGAACAGTGAACAATGTATGATGAATAAAAGTTTAGGCTGATATAAGCCAAAGTACGAGGTTGATCGTTGATAAAACAAAAGTTATAGAGAAAATTTATTTAGAGTAAAACGCAACTGGACAGCAAGACGGTGTGTTCACGACTCTCTTAAATGTACATTTAGGTGAGTTTATATACTCCATGCGAACAATTGTTAGCATTTACACAAGTAAAATACTTAGGTACTAAATCAATCTAATACATAAAAAGGGGTCATTCCAGGAATGCCCAGAAAAAGGGTTTGGATACTCTAATCCTTTATTTCTTAATATCCTAATGAATGACTCATAAGTCTGCAGTGAAAATTAAATTAAGAAACAACAAGGGTTCATTAGTCCCTAAAATACTAATGATAGAACTGAATCTACATCTATATTGACAAATTAAGCATGCTAAATTATGCCTGCTCACACTTCCCCTCAATTTAGATGTACCTTTACGATGAGTTTACCGGAAGCAGCTCGATTGCAAGGTCATCTCGTTTGTGTTGTGGCCGGGTTGCTTGAAGTATGGTCACGTTGCTTTCCTGCCGTGGATAAGGCATGCTCGGGAAATATGACTCTAGGTACGGGGGCATAATGGCAAGGGGGTGAGTGGCAACACTTTCTTGCTTGGGCTGGTTGACTGGATTCGGTATAACTGTGATTTCTGTGGGCTTATTCTTTTGTTTCCGCACATAACACGCAAGAAACATCACTACAATTACCAGAATAAGGCCGACTGCGGTTGACACACCGATGGTCCACTCCTGATGTTTTCTCATATTTCTCACATGAATTTCTTGGAAGTCATCAGTATCGTTCATTTCCAGATTCTTCCAGTTAACCAATGTTGGAATATGCTG